>JAVYIG010004340.1:0-165118 GCA_035222895.1 Strongylocentrotus droebachiensis | reverse complement strand
ATGATCACGCATTACAAACTGTTGGCCTAACGTGTTCAGAGTCTGTAAAAAGGTGAGAAAAACACGTACGGTGCTGGCTGCTATATGGTAGTAGAAATATTTAAACAATTGAATTGACATTAAAGGTACTATGTCCCTTTTGCAGGCCCAAAAAATGAAAAGGTTAAATTCCAATGGCATTTGAAAGTTAATACTAATTTAGAACTCCCCTTAAAACAATGAGGCTTGAAAACGTGTTTAATTGGAAAATAACGACTATTGGTTGTCAAATCGACTTATAGAAGCTATAAAGCCGGCAATAAGTAATAGTTTTGATTTCCATGGTCGTACGTTTTATGCCGCGCAAAGATTCAATCAGTTTAGTTTTGGCCATTACAAGAAGTGGGCTATTGATGTAGGCAAATCATTTACAGCTCACTTTATGTATGTTATTACCAAAGAAGAAGAAAAAGCCAGTCAGTCACTCAATACTGACAATAGTGTCTGACAGTGAAGTCTAGCAAGTAAACAGGTTTCCTGGCATAATTTGATATATAGGACACTGCCAACGTTTAAATTTCACAGATAGGACATACATGAAATATTCATAATTCCTGCAAAGTTCTACAGAATTTGAGGTTGGCTGCAAAAGGGACATAGTATCTTTAAGACGAAAGGAATTTGAATACCAACTTACTATGACGCAACGCTTTTATTTAGTTTGGACCAGGCTTCATTGCTTCATTTATGTCTTTTCCTACCTACTTCAAGGTTTTGTTTGTTTGTCTGAATTTTATTTCTGCTGCAATAACGTAAAACAAAATACTTGAATATTACAGTAAAATATAAAACCACATAATATACTTATCTGTAAAGCGCTTTGAGAGGGCCTCCGGTCCGGAAAAGCGCAATATAAGAACGCTAGTATATTCTCATCCTTCTCATTACTTAGTTAAATTACATATTACATCAATAACAAACTTTATGGGAAAGCCTGCCAGACCGACGTTGTACCGCAGGAAAATACAATTATTATTATTTGAGATATTAACAAATCGTTTTTAAGCACTTAATAAAAATAGATATAAATTATGGGAAATAGACGTTAACAAAAAATACAATTCAAAGTATTATTGTTTGATTGCGGCCAATTGATGGGGTCAACTTGACAAAAAAACATGACTGTTCTAAGCGTTTTTTCTTATATAAATTTGAGTACCGGTCTTGCAATTTAATTATTAAAGAAATGTTTGGGATAAATGAATGGGAAAGATTAAATATAGCGCCTATGTAGTATGTAGTACATAAAGAAAATATCATAACTAAGTATTGCTGAAGATTGAATGCGCCGCACATAGAAATGAGTATACGGAACATACACACCTGGTGAGTAGATAGGGGAGGGGGTGGGCTACATAGCGTGTTCAATCACCCCCTAGTCAGTATTTGTTATAAATTTTGGGGGGAAATTTTCAAATTTTCGGGGGGTCGACCCCCCCCCCCCCCCGGATCGTCGCCCCTGCATTCATCAATGGAGAATTTCCAATAAACATAATTTTACAAAGTTTAACAGTAAGAAATACCGCATCATAATATCATATTTCATATTCTCGATGAATACTGTGACTCATAGAGTAGTTCATTTTTGTAGTTATTTTGGTGCCAAGATCTATTATGTATTACTATAGTAATTGTACAATTTCTTCTTGATATATTTTGTGTCTAACTGAATATTTTCAGATTGTCAACCTTTTATTCCCTCCCTCTGTTGTCTTGTGCCCGTTATGTGCTGTTCCTATGGTCGATGTGCTGTACTAGTCTTTTATTATTTCTCATATTTCTCTTTCCTCCCGTCTTGTCTAGTCTCTATTTTTGTTGTTGTTGTGTGTGTACACTTCTTGTTTCTTATACCATCTTTGTACTAACGTATCCTTAGGTAGTTACAAATATGTACTCCTATCATGTTTATATTGTTGCTTATTTATGTATACTAACCAACTATTTGGTCCAGAGGGGACCCTAAAACTTACAAGCTCTGCTTTTACCACTCCAGGGTCCTAGGGTGTCGATTTGTATCCGCGGTTGGGGGGATGATAGGTGCCAAAATATTTTCGGCAATGGATCAAAGCAACCAAGAGGTAGAAGCGTGTTGGCAGGTTTCACCCCCTCCCCAAGCGCGTAGCCAGGATTTCATTTTAGGGGGGCGGTAGTGAGCACGCGAAGCAAGCTCCCTAGGGGGTTGGGTGCAGGGAGGGGTAGTTTTCCCCTCCCCCGCAAAGCGCGGAAGCTTTGACGTTTCATTAAATTATTAGAGAAAGAAGACTATTCGTTGGACCATTCTCTACTCTTAATCCTTGTCTGAATTTAGTTTCCCCCCCCCCCTTCCGCGCGAAGCGCGGAAGCTATGACGTTTCATTAAATTATTAGAGAAAGAAGACGGCTCGTTGGACCGTTGTTGACTCTTAATTCTTGTTTGAATCAAGTAATTCCCCTTCTTCCGCGCGTAGCGCGGAAGCTCTGACGTTTCATTAGATTATTAAAGAAAGAAGACGATTCGATGTACCATTCTCGACTCTTAATTCCTGTTTGAATCCCCCCTCTCGCGCGAAGCACGGGAGCTCTGACGTTTCCTTAGATTATTAAAGAAAGAGGATGATTCGATGCACCATTATCGACTCTTAATCCTTGTCTGAATTTAGTTTCCCCCCTTCGCACGAAGCGCGGAAGTTTTGACGTTTCATTAAATTATTAGAGAAAGAAGATGGTTCGTTGGACCATTGTTGACTCTTAATCCTTGTTTGAATCAAGTAATTCCCCTTCCTCCGCGCGTAGCGCGGAAGCTCTGAAGTTTCATTAGATTATTAAAGAAAGAAGACGATTCGATGTACCATTTTCGACTCTTAATCTTTGTTTGAATCAAGTTCCCCTTCCCCCGCGCGTAGCGCGGAAGCTCTGACGTTTCATTGGATTATTAAAGAAAGAAGACGATTCGATATATCATTCTCGACTCTAAATCCTTGTCTGAATACAGTTTCCCGCTCCCGCGCAAAGCGCGGAAGCTTTGACGTTTCATTAAATTATTAGAGAAAAAAAACGATTCGTTGTACCATTCTCTAAATCCTTGTATGAATTCAGTTTCCCCGCTCCCGCGCGAACTCCTTGTCTCCGATCTCATTACGAATTCGTCACAGAGTTCATCTATGTTTACACTGTCCAGGATTATCTGATGTGCATTGCAGATTGCTATTTTTGCGCTTCGCGCTTAACATTAAGCTCGTTGCTTTATAACGCTGCGTCTTTGCATTTGGCGCACTGCATTTCTATGATGCTGTTGATTGAACAAATCGAATAAATTCATCAATTCCTGATGAAGCCGTATGAGCGAGAATTCAATTTATTCTTGTCTCATTTACGGTTGTCTCATTTACTTCGTATATTATGTATGTATTATGAAAATGAGATAGCAAAATGTGTATATCGATGGTCATCTTGCAAGTAATAACCATTAACTACTCTTATCGGGCTCTCATCATTTTTTTTCTTCAATTTTGTTGTTTTGATGGTGAATTATTGGGGGGGGGGGGGGATGATTGTACATGCCATCCCCCCCCCCCACCTGAAATATTGGGGAGATATATCCCCCCCCATCCCCCCGGGATCGACACCCATGCCAGGGTCTCCTCGTCCTTCTTTTAGTTCACTTTGTTTTTAGAGGATTATGTTATAGTTTGATCTTAATTAAGGGTATCTTCTTTTATCTTATTTGTTTACAGACCGGGACCATTGTTGAAGTCTACTGATCGACTGACACAAAATTAATAGCCATATCTTATTTAGGTTTTATCATTGCCATAATTTTTTCTTTTGCATTGTAAATGTATGCTCTATGTGACAATTTAAATAAAGACGAATAAATATATCTTATAGTCTTTTTAGATTTCTTTTTTTTAATGATCAAGAATAAAGTTTTGAAGCTGCGCCCTCTCTCGGATCTTCAAACGTAACCCAGGCAACAACTAGCTAGCGCTACGAACAGCTGTATGTACGTTATGCATGCAAATTGCACATGCACACACAACGTATTGTCTATGCATGTATAGCGCGCATAGCAATGAGCTAAACCCGAGTATTGTGGCGCCTTGTCTTTTGCTGAAACGTTGGATTTATCCATGTCAAATATTACATTTTCTTATCGGTTGTAAAACAGAAGAAAGGGCATCATGGCAGTCAGCTTGGAAGAATACTTTAGGACGACGTTTGAGGACAAACTCCTCGTGTAAGTAGTCCTATGTTATGATTGAATAGCGAATTCTGCTCTGCTTCTGCCTCTGGTTCTCCGCTCTGCTGCCTGCGCCTGCGCCTGCGCCTGCTCCTGCTCCTGGGCCGGGCTAGGGCCAGGGCCTGGCCTGGCGGTGTCACTGAGCTGAGTCAGGCTCGTAAACTCATTGATTGCGAAGCAACTTCATGTTTTTTTCTTGATTGATATGTACACTCATAATATATCACTTTTTAAAATTGTAAATCTTTGTTAATCTTGCTTTTTAGAGAGTGCAAATGTCAAAATGAATTGAATTCACCGCTTGTCAGTGCAAGTGCGACTGTTTTCAAATTCACATTCACTCCTTCACCAGGTCCACTCTTCACTCTTCTCTCCTTCAATCCTTCAGAGTTCAGTCTTCAGAAGTTCAGTCAAATGTGAAGACTTTGTTTATGAGAAATGAGATTTTTTGATGTTTTGTTGGAACAGATAAACTGTGTTAAACTTAAACTTAAAGTCTAGATCTAGAGTGAGTAGGACATTTTAGAACATATTACAAAATGTGATATTCGATCTATATTTTCTCATATTCGATCTATATTTTCTCATATTCTACACAACTTTATTTATTTCAATTATATTACCAAATGGACGGCAAAGTTTTTTTACTACAGATTGGTTCAACTAAAAAATTTATCGTCAAAGGATTTCGGAGATATCGCGATCTAAAAATTCAATGTCCGATCGTGCTTGCGCACTGCATCAAAAAAAGTCATTAAAAACAAAGAGACCTAACTTCACGCACGGGGGTTTACAGCTGATTTATACAAAAATGTGATCCATCAAAAATAAGTTAAATTAATCATTTGTAAGGCAAGATATCATACAATCAGTCGGTACCACTTATTACTTACAATTTTGAGGATATTTGGTCTCAAAATGATGATTTCCAGACCCTTATCGGTAACTTGATAAAGTTCACACCCAATTCCAAAGAAAATTTTGTTAGTGGGTAATTTTACGTTCCTCTTTCCATTGGTGATATCAGATTTTCGAAATCTTACCGATTTTTTGAGATAGCGAACTTAGGTCACGCGCGAACTTTGGTCACACCACCATACTTCAAATACATTTTTAAAATACGGCTTCTAATCTACATGTAAGTTCTACAGCATTTGATCGTGTTGAGTTCTAAACCAAATCTTGATTGTGTCCACATGATTCTGATGATTTTGACTCTGTATTCCTTTTGAAATGAAAGATTCATGAAAATATGGCCTGCAACTTGTTTAATTTATCTATTCTCTTGTTTGAAATCATCTAGGACCTACCCAGACAACCAAATTGTCTAGTCTCTAGACACCCATTGCAGCATGTGTGGTAATACTCTCACTCCAAACTTTAATTCTAGAGAAGACAGTCAAGGCCTGGTACAGATGCCCTTGTAATAGAATGTGTAAATACAATATCAATAGAAATAAAGAATTGTGCTGTTTTAGGGATTGAGTAATGAAAGCTCTGTAAAGCAGATCTTCATCTTGTTCACTCAAATTTCATGAAAAATAATGTAGGGGATGGGTGGACAACCCGTTGAGAAAAAAAAAGAAGTTGTATGACAAAAGTCTTAACCTTTTGCAAGAATATTCAAAGCTGAAGGAGGCAGATCTACAGTATGTAACCTGAAGAAAAATAAAAAGAAGAATGCTCTGAGTCTGATGATAATCGCTTCTAGATCTGGTCAGTTTCTAACACTAGCCATTTTTTCCAACCTAACTTAAAGCCCATGCATGTCCCCAAACCCTTGCCCTATATCGTCACCTGGGTGTCAGAAGGACGTTAGCTCGAATATCAGGTAAAAAATGAAGTGTTAAGCAGAAGGGCGTTAGCACTAAATTGCCTCAAACTTTTTTAAAACCGACTTATTTCCACCAAAAAAATTGTGGCCGTGTTCTACTATAGCATTTCTATTAGTCTTTTAAGTTTTGAAAGCAGTTTGAATATCAAACAAATCTTTAAATGCAAATAATTTGAAAAGTAGTTTTTGAGTCGCTTGCGCGCTAACGCCCTTCTGCCAGCCGGGCGACGATATCTTTGACAAAATGTATGTTTATAACCCTTGTAATATTATTCTTTGATTTGATTTGTCCATAACAGGAAGATGCCTGAGAGGGAGGATGACCATCTTACTCCCGCTACCAGGCTTCTTGAGAAGAGGAGAGAAATGTCAGAGGTGGAACAGGCACTGGCAGCACAGAAAGAGGTCAGTTTTTAATACTTACCTTACGATGTTGGAGGTCTAAGCCTGTTCATCGATTCAGGATTCTTTCATGGTTACTGCTATTTGGGGAGGGAGGAGATTGTGTGCCAACATGATGAGACAACAGACAATAATATAATAATAATGATAATGATAATAATAATAATCAATAATAATGATAATATTGGATATTATATAGCGCACAAATTCACCACATAAGGTGCTCAAAGCGCCCTAATATTACTCTGGCTCTGCTGGCTACCATATCACTGCTTTAACCCGATTCTGTCCTGTATGTCACATATAACACATACAAATGTATGTGTATCTACAATGTATTTCATTTCATAAATGAAAAAAAGGAGCAGGAGTGTATGCTTGAACATAGAAAAGGTGATTTTTAGATTTACAACATTCACATTCAAAGAATGAATCCATCTAATACTAAATTCAGTTCCAGTTGGCAATGGGTTAGTTCATGGGGTTTATCAATATCAGTAGTTTAGTATTTCCTAAAACTCATGATGAGAATGGTAAAAAAATGATGGTTGTTTGTTCGGAATTAGAAAGAATATTGTTTCCAGGGGCTGAAAAAGAGTTTATGTTTAGAGATCCAGAGAACCTGTTAGCAATACATATATTTAACTATGTTTTACGTTTCAATCGCAGGAATTTCAAATGAAAATGGAGAGTCTGCAACAGAGAAGAGAAGAGCTGGAAAGAAAGGAATATCAACTCAAAGAATCACTACTCAAGTTTGACAAGTTCTTAAAAGTAAGTTTTCATCTGTAAGTCGATGCGCTAGTGCCCTTTGGTAGGGCATTAATCCTCATCTCCAGGTCTCTTGGAGAGGACCTGGGGGGTGTTTCACAAAGATCCTAAGTTGAACTTATCTCAAAGTTGGACTTAAAAATCATGGAAAGCCGTCAGCATCCATGAAAATATTTATAAAAATGATTTTAACAGGCATAAAATGTTGATACAAATCGTTCATATTTTCTATTTATCAAGGAGAATTTATGTTCTTGATGTGGAATTTATAAAAACTCTAAAATAATTGAATTTCTGCTTTTGAATATATTTTATTTTAAGGCTACAAATGGCTCTTCATAATTTTTAAGTCCTACTTAGAGTGAAGTAAGACTTAGGATCTTTGTGAAACACCCCCCTGAAGTCGTCGGCCATCTGGTTGCTTACTAACAAGCATTTATGCTTTCTTAGCAGTCAGGTAAAATAACCACCACACACACATCTAACAACCCTCTTTATAAAGACTGCTTTTATCCATTGAAAAAAACTTTTTGTTCAGGTTGACATTAGCTGTGTAGTTTTTGCAAATCGATACAAGATACGATCAAATGTATATATTTGTACGAGTATGACATTGTCCACCTGTAGATTTAGGATTTATAGTTGTTTGAGGTCTTTGATTATTCATTTTCACCAATAATTTAGTATTGATATCATTACCCCAAAGCATTTATCCATTTCTGCACTTGTATCGTGCATGCATGATTCTGTTGTTGCTTCATCCATCTTATTAATATGACGATTGTTATATATTTGATTTTAGGAAAACGATTCAAAACGAGGAAGAGCAGTGAAGAAGGCACACGATGAAAGAGATTTGAAGAAAACCAAAGACAAGGAAATCTCAAGGTAAACAAGCACTCCCATTAATTAATCACTAAAACTAGCAGAATTTATTTTCATGACTGCTGGAATGTTTTTGAGCTTAAAGATAAACTTGAGTTCTGGTAAAAGATGAAAATGAATTCTCACAGAATCAAACAAAACTTACACTGAATGTTCAAGATTACAAATAAATGTCATTTGCCAAACAATTTTGGTAGAAAATGTATAATGGCTGAGTAATGAGCATAGAAAGACAAGAAAATCAAGGTAAGCAGGCTGACACCATGTAGTCCCGTATACATCTTTCTCTTGATGGTATTAGTCAGTTTTTATGTTTAATGTCTTTTTCTCTCCCCTATATACTCCCATCTTTTCACTCCTTAGAATTCCCTTTTCTTCTTTGCTTTATCTGTATTTCCTCTGATCTATTTTAACCCACCCCCCCCCATCTTTCTCTAACTCTGATTTTTCTTCCTGTCTCTCTTTGTCTCTGTACCTCTGCCTCTCTCTAGCTCTCCCCTCCCCTCCTCTCTCGCCCTCCTCCCTCCTATCCCTCTCCCACCTATCCCTCCCCTTTAGCTGCATGATTGACTTCTTTTCTTTCTTTTTTTTAATGGGGGGGGGGGGGGTGTTACCCTTCCTTAGTTTACTTGTCTAACTGACATGAGTAAAAGGATGAGTCGCATTTAGGAATTATTACAGGCTCATGTATGTTACTGTTTAACTTGTAAACAAGGCTTTCTTGAACTCATCTATGGTAGATTTGCTATGGTGTTTGTATGGTGTACCATAGAGATTTTTTTTGTAAGGGAAAGAATGAGTCGCATTTCAGAATTATTACAGGCTCATGTATGTTACTGTGTCACTTGTAAACAAGGCTTTCTTGAATTCACTTTCACTTGACAGACTAATGGACGAGAAGGGTGATCTCCAGGGTCAGAAGGATAAACTCATGCAGCGTCTCAACAAACACAAACTCTTTCATCGCTTCCTTGAAAAAACTCTGGAGTCAGCCGACGAGTTTCACGAGATCAGGGAAGTCATCGCTAGACACGAGACTTTAGTAGCAACACACAGAGTAAGGAGATAGTTACCCTGTCTTTTTTTCAGCTCATTTTCCTTTTATAGGTTGCCAACTTGAATACTGATTATATTTTTCATTTATTTTGTTTTAATCACAGTACTGTATTTACATAATTTTATTTTATTATTGAAAGGAGGAAGTACATGTATATGATGTTCTTGCATATATACAGTCAAACCTGCTTTAGTGACCGCCTCTCTACAAAGACCACCTGTCTACAAAGGTCACATTTGTTGTTTCCCTTGAAATTGGTTTCTCATTGAATCATGTACTAAAGGAACCTGTCTACAAAGAACGGTCTACAAAGGCCACTATTTGTGTTTCCCTCGGGCGGTCGCTATAGACATACCCTGTAGTGCTGCATCAGATAGACTCATAATCATAGATTTGGCATTTTTGCAAGATTGGTTATTTACCATGAATTATTCATCTGCTGATCAAACTAGATATATTGATCAATCTAGATATATTGATCAATCTGATATGAACTATATGTTACAGCGAAAACTGTATGAAAAGAAAGCATATGGGAAATACACCATATGGCCTGTATGTAGGTAGGGGTGATCTGACGTTTGCTCCGGTGACAATCTCTCCCCGATTTGTTTCGTCAGAAGCATAGGGTTAGGGTTACAGTTGAATTTTAGGTTAGGTTTCAGGTTAGGGTTAGGATAGTATAGTGTTGGATCCAGGGTTAAAGTTAAAATTTGGTTATTGATGAAAATTGACACGGAGCAATTGTCATAGGAGCAGGTGATGCCAAACCTAGGAAGGTTGTCTTTGGGAACAGGGGGGTGTTTCACAAAGAGTTGAACTTATCTCTAAGTCTGACAATTATGGAAAGCCGTTAGCATCTATGAAAATATTTTGTAAAAGTTTTTTTAAAGGCACTGATTCAAATCATTCATATTTTATATTATCAAGGAGATTTTATGTTCTTGATGTGGAATTTATAAAAGTCTAAAATACTTGAATTTTTGCTTTTGAATATATTTTATTCTAAGGCTGCAAATGGCTCTCCATAATGTTTAAGTCCAACTTAGAGTTAAGTCCGACTTAAGAGCTTTGTGAAACACCCCCCTGCATGGTTTCTTTTATGTCTGTTTTTATGAGAAATGCTGTTCATATCAAGGGAAAACAAACAACATGGTTGCTATACAGGTGGTCTTTTTTATGCAGGTGATCACTAAAAAGTATGTTTGACTGTATTTCCTTAGTCTTTCACAGCTCTGACATTTGTATAATCTCTTGCAGGATCTTGTAGAGAAAGCTAACAGCACTCAGGACGCAGTGGAGAGAGAGAAGGCCAGACTGGGGAAGTTTACGGAGGAGAAGAACAACGACATTCTACATTACAACAATCAGCTAGCAACATTGCAAACCCGATTAGACAGGGCACAGAGTGAAGCAGTCAAATGGTAAGAGTTCTGTTAATGTTTGTTTTTAGCAGAATGGTTTTACTTATTACTGATACTTTACCGTAAATCTCCGTGTATAAGGCGCACCTGTGTATAAGGCGCACCCCTATTTTGGGGGCAAAAAAAAAAAAAAAAAAAAAAAAAAAAAAAAAAAAAAAAAAAAAAAAAAAAATCGTTTTTTGTTGTTTTGTTGTTGTTATTGTTTTGTTGCCGAAAACCCACCAAATAATAGTAACAATGTCGTTGTAGAAGAATGTGTGTAAGATCATTAATGTAAATTAAAAACAGGTCCAGACTCTTAAGGCTTCATGATACCAAGTGTCCCACACCAGCCTCATCACATCAGCTAGCAGAAGCACTGTGTTCTATGCCAAACATCAATAGTCATGCATGATATGAATAGAATCCTCTAAATTTCTGACAATAGAGTACCTAGGGTAGAACCTTGTGGTACACCATTTGTTATAGAAAAAAAAATTGAGGAATTATTAAAAACTACATTTTGAGATCTATTAGAAAGATTACTTTCAAACCAAGATGACAGACAAATTTGAGTGTTGTTGTAGTTTCCGAGTGGTGAGTCAACACACTGATTACTGAGCTGGGAGACATTGCCAGGCATAGCGCCATAAATCGAAATCGGGAAGGGAAAAAAAAAAAAAAAAAAAAAAAATCTTTTTTTTTTTTCTGTATCTGTGTATAAGACGCACCCCCGATTTTCAAATTTTTTCGGCGCCAAAAAAGTGCGCCTTATACACAGAGATTTACGGTATGTTTAAAGTTTGTGAAGTTCTTCAGACCCTAACCATTTAAAAAATTTAAAGTGTGCTGTATGAACTTGGTTACAAAAGCAAATGATTGCATCTATCATTTTGTAATGATTTTATAGCTTTTTGCCATCGGGTCCCTGTTTCATAAAACCTGATATCAATAACAAATGCTTAAATTCATTGACAATTTGCTCTCAGCCAATCAAATACCATGATTTAAGTAGGTTATAACAGTGCAAAGGAAAATGATACATGAGATGTTGATTAGGCAGTTGAAGTTCATGGGTCACATTATACGTAAAGAAGGCCTAGAGAATCTTGCTTTGACAGGGAAAATTGTGGGAAGAAAGAGTAGGGGAAGAAGGAGGATACTTTGGCACTTAGAGAGAGAGAGAGAGAGAGAGATAACAGTTATAGTAACGATAACAAGTTTGATGAAATAGGGCCCTGGTTCATACATGTACCCATTTTATCTGTCTTCACAGGGAATCCGTCTGGACCCACATCAAAAACACAGCTGCCAAGAAGACACTTCTGCTAGGAAGAATAAAGATGTAAGTATAGAAGTTTAAAACAGATTAGTGTATGAGAGTGATACCAATTTGATTTTATGCTCATTCTATCAAAGAACATTTCTGTCAAGTAAGAATTTAATGTACTTGGATGAAAAGAGGTTGTTGGGAATGAAATGCCCTTTCAATATGTGTTTCTTCTTATATCAGATTTACAAGTAATACTGGACAGCTGTAAGTTAACAGCAATGTTTATAGTATATTGCACAACATATCAAGGGCCAAAAAAAAGTATTAAATTTTATATCACTGTAATTGGCCTATTTCTTGAGTTAATGGTAAAACGACATGAAATCATAGATAAATCTGAATTAAAAATGATTTTATTAGCAATAACGAAATAGGCTTTTCATATTGTGACTTGAATATATATTTTGTATCACTTGAATGTGTATTGAATTTTATTGATGTATTTATTCATTATTATTTCTTATTTTTTTGGTGGGGGGGAGGGGGGAAGTATATTTAGTTTGTATGAAAGTGATACTGTTAGCTATTATGGTCTGCATTATTTTTAATAGACAATTGAGCACAACCCTTTCCGGCAAAACTATTTACTTTTATTATATCCTACATTATAAGAGCTGTAAGATACATGTATGTACAGCAATATGAAGAGCTATTACAGCATTACTATTTTTATATTCATTACGATTTCATGTTTGTGATATGAATTTAATATGGTAACCGTACTGTTTTTCTTTTCAGGGCAACCCACAATCTATTCCAGCTTGTGGAAAGGCATGCCAAAACCTCATTGGGAACAGAGAACACGTTAGAACAGCTAACAAAGGTAAACTATTGTTACCCCATGAGATATTGTACCGGTATTCGATCTGATTGTCTGTAAACAAGAAAGTTGAGTTCTAGTAAAGAGAAAAACAGTTATGCGCCTTCTCATTCTTTTTACCTCAGTTTGGAAGAATATCATATACTGCCGTCTTGAAAAGTGGGATAGCTTCTCAACTGCCTGCAAAATATTACGAGGAATAGCTGAAAAGTGTGGACTAAACATTAATGCCACTTGTCTGTGGAGTCCGGTTTTAACCTTTATGTGTGCATTGTATTTGATTTTCAAAAAGACTGAGTAGATTTTGTATCATTTTGATGATCTCAAAACCTCACAGTATACACCCACTCTTATGTAATTCATAATCAAGTTTTACCAATCGCTTCCAGTTTGCTTGGCAGACCGTAATTAGCTGCCAGTTTTCTGATTGCCCCAAAATGCTGTTTTGGCGATCACCTTGTCTCTATCTATACCCTTATGGGGAAAGGGGGAGGGGTGAGGCTAGTCGGGCAGTCAGTCGGTCAACAAGGCAGGCTCCCCTCCCTGTGTGGAGTGTATCTGTGCCGGTCAGCTTGGAGATCCAACGTTGGATGTCTGAAAACTGGTGTCTCTAATAAACAAGGTGGATCTGTCATAGACCTCTTTCCTAATTATTCAAGCCATCAAGATGATACTGTTGAGCAATGTCTCACTCTATTCTTTATTATTACTGCTTCCTACAGATCCAGATGTTCATCATGGACTTAACTCAGATCACGACAGAGATCAAGAGAGCAGAAGTGGCCGCTACGTCTGGAGCAGTATCCTCCAATCCATAAAACAATTCTATTTTTAGTTTTCTGTAAATAATATGTACAGGGTATTATGTACATTGAAAGTGTAAACATGTATATAGGTTATAGTGTACCATATTGAGTGTATATATATTTATTTATTTGATTTATACTGCAATTCTTTGTTACTTTATAGGCAGTCTTAAAAGTATTGTTTTTTGTTTTGAATGACAAATATGATTTCTGTCAATTAATCATGGAGCATTTATTTTACATTTTTGATAGGGGGTTGGTTTTTTTATTCAATGTCATCACTTTTGTTTAAAAACCTGGTGTATTCTCTCATTTCTATGTTTGGTGTATCATTGTTTTGTGTGGAATGATCCAAATTAGGCCCGTTTTCCTCAGACCGAAAGTTGCAAAATAACCTGCTATTTCAACTAACCCGATCTCAAATTTGCCCACTAATTTGCGTCTGCATCAGCCCGCCGAGCAATTAGCGGGCCATTTGGTCAAGAACATATCCCAAGAAATCTTGGTCTTGTTTCCAGAATTGTCTTCTATTTGGGAAATAGCGGGCTAATATGTGATGAGCGTATCGGTCTGGTGAAGACGCAATTTTGAGCTTCAGGAAAATATCCAGAGTCTGAAATTAGCAGGTTATTTTTGCACCCGCCTTTGATCTGATGAAGACAGGCCTAGGGTGATCAATCAATCGAGTTGCTCTTTTTGCCTGTATCAAATGAATGTACTTTTTTCCCTTGATTTTTAATTACCACCGCAGTAGATTTTTTTTTCACAAAATGTTGCTCTGTGAGATATACATTGTATCTATGGTGGCTTGTAATTCTGAATACCACTGATATTTTTCAAGTATCTAAAAGACACCTTGATTTTATAGTACCTCTCAGGTTAAGTCTTCCCTTACTTGTCCATTGCATGTGTCTCTTTTGAATGACTCGTCTCAATGAAATTGTCCAGTATTGAACTGTTTTTACCAAATCTTTCATATTTTAGGCACTTTATGGTACTTTTGAAATATATTTTTTGATTCACCAAATATCTTATATAATTGATATCAACGGCTATTAGTGTATTGTAACAATGTGAGGGATTGTCTCATAACAGTTACTATAAAAAAAAAAAATTAAAGGGAACCTAAACCTTCATACTAAGTTCCAAGGTATGATAAAGATTAATATATTTGAATAAAATCAGTGAAAATTTGAACAAAATCGGGCAAGGAATAAGGAAGTTAGAGCTTTTTGAAATGACTAGTCACTAGAGGGCGGTATTCAATTTGATGACATCATCTGTGGACAACTCTCCATGCCTTTTGTACATCAAATTTCATGTCTTTCCTTCTTTCTTGTGATTGAGATAATCTACTCCCCTGAAAGCAAGGTATAGAATGCAAAATGATATTCTACTTCACATGTTATGAAGTCGGTTCAAGAACACAAATAAATACAAAGAAAACTTCCTTATTCCTTGCCCGATTTTGTTCAAATTTTCACTGATTTTATTCAAATATCTTAAACTTTACAATAAAAGTAACTGAGTATGAAGGTTAAGGTTCCCTTTAATAATATAAATAGGAATCGCTAATTAGAATGATGTTACTACTGGAATGTAATTTTCCAACTTGCTAGTAGTTCCAATGCAGTTTTATAGTAGTAGTCAGTTTCAAAGTAAGTTGGGAATTATGGATGAATGTGCTTTTCGATGATTTTTATTCAAAACCAAAGATACATTTTTTATCAAAGTTTGCAGTTATGCCATTGAGTTATCTAAAGAAGATGTAAAATTATTGGCTATATCCTTTGTGTAAATGACATTAAGTCACATTAAAGGTAATACAAAGTTGTGGTATGGGGTCATGAATTTGGTTCAAATTAACATATTGGAAGCATATGCGATCCTACAATATACATTGATCGTTGTTGCGGTTGAAATCGAGTCTAAAGTTATGAAATTATAAATAATAAACTCTTTATGTTGTATAGCTCCCTCTCAAGGTCAAGATATTAATTTAGCTATGAAACAATGTTTCTTGACTAAAATCGACCGATTAGCCATTCCCGTTTGGAAATTATATATCCCAACTACATATTCTGAGATTTTCATGGTTGCAGCTACCATTGTACGGCCATAGGCGCTATTTCAAATTTATCAGAATTTACCGGGAGCACCGGTAAATTTTTATATTCAATTTTTCTCGAAAACAGAAATGTTTCAAGGGCTAATTTTTGTAGTGCTTATAATACATCTACAGGGGCATCCAAATATATCAAAATTGAAAAGATTCACTATCCACCCAATTTTCCGAATTTCCCAAAACTTTGTATTACCTTTAATAGAATGTACAGCATAGATCTGTGGTTGATAAACAATTTTATCAATTTATATTTTATACTGATTTATTCCTACTGGTAATAGATATATTTTTTGAAAATGGTAAACCATAGCCTTGCAAGTTTCAAAGTAACCCACGACGGTGCTTACTAAACACATGAAAAGGAAGTTTGATAAGTCATCATTCAATATCTTTATCATCCATTTTTTTCTTTTTCTCATCTAAAGTGTAACTGGTAGTTTGTTTATTACTCTCATTTTATACTACGGTATACATTATATTGCATATATTCTTTTTTCTCTGATGCTTTTTACAAATCACCTTCTCTTGTCATCTTTTCCTTCACCCTCATCCAATCTCTCTGCTATTTCTCTATTTCAGGAGCATGATGCTTTAGTTCCCGCGCATTCTGGCTTAATTCCCATTCCTGAGACCAAATTTGTCGGAATTTGAATTGAATTGTTATATTTTATTTGTTTTGCCCAGTATGAAAACAAAAGCTGTCATAAAGAGTATTGCATTGCTATTTTCTGATGATGAACAGTGATTTTGCCACATCATTAGATGCAACACCCAATGTTGTATGTGTAGTTGCTCTTTTAAACTCAACAAATATTAGCTAGATGGAAATATAAGAAGGAAGAGGTGGGGGGGGAGGGAGGGGAGGGGGGGGGGAGGGAGGGGAGGGGGGGGGGGAGGGAGGGGAGGGGGGGGGGGAGGGGAGGGGAGGGGAGGGGATGGAGGTGGGGGTATTAGTGTCCATAAAAGCCTTTGGCTAAATTTGTTATCTGCTTATAACAATCAAAGACAATAGGCATTTTCATTAGAATAGACTGGTTTTCCATGGTAAAATGTTTTCATATTTGAAAAATAATATTAGTCATTTTTATGAAATAAAGGTGCCAGTTAAAATCATACCGTACCATATTGTATTCAGGATAACAGAGATTTTATTGAATAATCATTACTGCTGAAATGTATGAGCCGTCCATTGTGAATATATGTGTACAAAATTACTGATGTTATACCAAAGTGTAGACATTAACCTGAAAACTATATAGATGTGTTACCATCAATGTATCTGGTGAGGAAAATGTTCACATTATCTCTAGATGAAATCAAAAATAAATAAACAATTCTTAATCGTCAAACCTCAGTGTATACTCCATTTATTTATTCGAAATGTTGGATTGTGATGGGAAACTGAATAGCTCCTATTTAGTTATGATATATCAGCACAAGAACTGTTCATATTAAAAAGGAGAGAGAGAGAGAGAGAGAGAGAGAGAGAGAGAGAGAAACAGACAGAGATAGAGAGGGCGAGAGACAGACAAGGGGAATATAAAGTAGGGATGAGAGAGACAGACGAAAAGAGAAGAGAGAAAGACAGAGGCAGAGATAAAGAGACAGAGGGAGAGACACAGACATAGAGAGAGAGACAGACATACAGGCAGAGAAAGAGAGACAGAGGGAGAGACACAGACAGAGAGAGAGAGAAGAGAGCCATAGGCAGAGGGAGAGACACAGACACAGAGAGAGAAGAGAGCCAGAGGCAGAGGGAGAGACACAGACAGAGAGAAGAGAGACAGAGGGAGAGACGCAGAGAGACGGGAAGATCGAGACAGAGGGAGAGAGAGAGAGAGAGAGAGAGATAAAGATAAGGGGTAGGAGAGGGTATTATAAAGGAGGAAAGAGAGAGGATGAGAGAATATGAGATTATGCATGTTGAGGAAATACTAGTACAGCTAGTAGAGATACATTTCCTATTCAATATTGGTTTGTTTAAAAACCTATTTAATATTGGGTTCAAGTTCAGTATTTATTTAATTCCATAGTAAAAACAGTAACATCAAAATATTACATTTACATAAATATTATAAACATAGTACAATATTGACAGTAAAAACAAACAAATAGGAATTAGGCTGCTGTATAAAAACCCTAGAGGGTTTGTCTGGACGGCCACCAGGAAAAAACTAGTATAGGAATCATACAAAATGATATATGGTATTTGAATAAACAATAACAAAAAACAACAAAACAAAACAAAACTAAGTAGGACATGGAGCCTTCGTTAAAAATGATTAGGGCAAAGGAAAAAAAAAGTATTCCATTTTATTATTCATATTAACCCTCATAACATTTATCCTGCATGAGTGCAAAACCAAGTGGAAATCAAAAGTAGCAAACTAGTGAAACAGGTTTTGAGATATATTCATATTCATATTCCCAACAGAAAGGTAAACAAAGATATTACATTTTTTTTCATTCATAATTCATTTTGTCAGGAAACTATACAAATAAACTTTGCACATAATAAAATTATTACAAGAAATTCTTAATTTTTAAGGAAATGGGGGGGGGGGGGGAGGGGGGTCCACTAAAAAGCAGTGCTTGTAGTTTGTGGATCCCCCAGAAAAAAATATAAATATCAATGTTTCAAATTTTGCCTACGAAGACTTAGGCAAATAAATCAGACAAAAAGACAATTACAAACATTTCTGAATACATTCTGAATAAATTTAAATTACCATTAAGTGACAAGATCCAATTCTAGATTAGATTCCCTTGTGAAATATTATGGAAGACAGTATAGTCCATGATCTTCTATTGTCTAACGAAGCTTCACCTTACTGTTTCTGTTTATTTTCTGCCTCGATTCGGATCTTTCGTATCAATAATAACAATGGTGTGATGTCATGCCATATATGGGGAAGGGAAAGTCCCCGATTCCCTCCGTACGCGTGCGTGACGTGCGCGCCATGCCAGTACAGTTCATATACAGTCACCGCTACGGTGAGGTCTCCGTGAAGTCCAGTGCTGTGAGCTTGCAGTCAAATTTTGCACACATATAAGGCAGGTGGAACCCTCTGCTCTGGCCTGGGAAAAGCGACACATTATCTGCTCTTCTCAGCTTTTATCGTCATATTTGAAGGCTACCATTAGATTCCAGGTGGCAGTTTATTGTGGTAACTATGGATGTATTTTGATTTTATGTAAGGCTCTAGATTAAACTTTACGAGCACATTTAGATTGATAAGATATTTATTTAGATCCATTCCCACACGCATGTACACTGACTCGCTTGTGCATCCTTATTTAATGGTGGGCATTGCATGATGATTGAATCATTGATGTTGGTAATGCATACCGGTATGCCGTGGTGATGGTGGAGTAGGGAGATCAGATTTTGTAAAGAACTTGTGGTAGGCATGAATTATAGTGATGATCCTGGATCATTTTATTATTAAAGGGGTACTTTTCATGCAACAAAGTCTGGCCCATTTCGACTTAACACACCGGATATAGGGGATGTTTTCAAAGGGAGGGAACATGCATACCCATACCCTAAAAAGCAGAGTGGGGGGGGGGGGGGGGGGGGTGGGGGGTCAGTACTTAACTACATGAATTGTTTATAAGTATAGTTAGGGTAAGTTTCTTTTTTTAAGTTGTGCGATTTCCTGCATTTCTTTTTGTCAGTTTGGATTATCATTTTTTGTGGCATATACTTGTATATTCTAATTATCA
This sequence comes from Strongylocentrotus droebachiensis, assembly GCA_035222895.1. Classification (NCBI taxonomy): domain Eukaryota; kingdom Metazoa; phylum Echinodermata; class Echinoidea; order Camarodonta; family Strongylocentrotidae; genus Strongylocentrotus; species Strongylocentrotus droebachiensis. The sequence goes on along the minus strand of JAVYIG010004340.1, from coordinate 145,698 downwards.
TGATTATATATATATGTGTCTTTTTTCCCTTTCATATTAATTTCTGCTACCGGTACATTACTTTATCACTTTATTTACTCACTCAGATTTATACTTATTCATTAATTACTATATCTTTTATCATTAGAATTATCAGTTTACATTTTTGATAATATTATTTTTTGATTGATTCAGATCATCCGAGCATGGATAAAGGTGAAAGTATAGACAAATGGCAGAAAAGATGGGAGGAGGGACATATTGGATTTCACAAAGGAAAAGTTCATGAGTAAGTGAGGACTAAAGTTTGATAAATTAAACAATTAAAACCCATGTCAACTTCTGAAAATGATTTGCATTTCATATAACTTTAATCACTGAGAAAAAGAGCAGTATCTGAATCTGCCATGGCATGTGCTTAGCTTATAAAGAAAGAAATTTGCAGAAAATACCATTGTATAGATCTTTTTTATTTGATCAATAATTTTTGATTATTTTATATAGGTGTGATTGCAGTTGAATTTGGATCAAGTAATTAATTAAAAGTTTTGTTATTTTTACTTTCTGTTCTTTGGAAAATTCAACTTTCATTAATCAAAAGATCAATGAGGTAAAGTATTTCAAAATAAGACCACATCACTTTTTGCAACATTTTCAAAACATTTTTTTTTAAATTTAAGTTATCCTTCATGTATGACTGAATATGATAAAATAAGTACCTACTAGTACCTTTGCTATCTGATTTCGAACTTAAATTCAAATTATGTGTTCAAATGTAGTTGTCATTTCGGGTAGATTGTGGGATGTATTAAGCAATATCTGAAATTTATTTAGCTCTGTAATCCTTGGTTAGAATTAGGGATAATGTTTTATCGTTTTTGATTTCTTTTTTACAGGATGCTGTCTGCCTATGTAGATCAGCTGACAGACGGCAAGGAAAGATGCAGGATCTTCATTCCACTGTGTGGCAAGACAATTGATATAGTGTGGTAAGAAGTTCAAGCAAACGATTCAGGATTGGTTCCTGGTTTGAGTCCTGCTGCGGCACTAATGTCCTTGGCAAGACTTTAATCTATATTTGCCACTCTCCATCAAGCTTAATGAAGTAAATGGGTATGTGGTAGTGAAGAAATGACTTGAATGCTTTAGCGCCTTATTATGGCAGCTCAGCTACAGGTGGGGTAATAATAGTATACCTGGTAGGATGCGGCCGTCATTGTTGGTCAAACAGCTTGTGAGCATCAAGTAACGCCCGGCTGGAATGCTCCCCAGGGAGTGGAGATTGTGCATACAGTGTGTGCGGGCAAGCACTGAATCCAATGACCGGGGTAATAGTATATTTGTAAAGCGCTTAGAGACATTTGTGTATAAAAATTAAATATTATTATTATTATTATTATTTGTATTAAGCACAGTATAATACATTCACATACTAGCTGACCTATATAAATGGACCTATTATTATTATTTTTGTGATGAGGTTTTTCATTGAATACTCATCTTAATGATTCACATGCCATTTCCTTGCTTGCTGAAATTCTTTATAATATGCACCTAGAAAGCTTGTATTATCAATGGTTTCCAATATGCATTAGGATGCTGGATTATGATTCAGATTATATCTTATTTACCCATCACACTCTCCCGCTCTATCTAAAGGCTCAGTGGTTAAGAAACAACGTGGTAATCCACAGCAATTTTTAAATATTTTTAATGTGGTGCTTGAATGGCAACTTCGCGCAACAAAGGACTAGCACATATTTACTGAGCTCTGGGTTGTAAGATTTAAAAATATTAGGCTTCAAGTGATCATAAAAAAGCACCACGATTTTGCTGCATCTTATCCGAGCCTAATTGACACAATACTAGTGCTGTAGCCGAACCGCCAAACCGAACGGAAGTTCGCCGAACATGGCACTTCTGAACCGAACCGAACCGAACCGAACGCAAAGGCCTGGTTCGGATGTTCGGCAAAAAAATGTAAACGTTTTTGCAAGCTAATAAACTTGTCATTTTGTAACTAATTTTCATGTCATGATTGCTCATTTTATAATTACTTTTTTCCCATTTTCCGCCTTTATGATTTATGCCTATCCAGTGTTGGGCGCGACTTCACTGGCGCCATTTAAATCCCAAATCCTGACCACGCTACTTCCCGATCGCAAGCCATGAACAAGAATACATGTGCGTGATCAAAACAAATTTAGCTCAAACCCATTCAACAAAAAATTAATATTTCAATTGTAACAATATCGGACAAATTTTATAATATAAATAATGAAATAAATATACATTATAGTATGGTATTTATTTATTTAGGAAAAATATAAAATCCCTATATTTAAAATAAAAAATTATAAAAAACACTTATTGACGAGCCCGAATCTCTATTCAAGAAGGCAGTTTTCATGACTCTAACATTAGACAACAACCGTCTCGGAAAAATCTTTAAAAAATATAATTTATTGACAAATTGAAAACATGATTCTTTTAAAATTGAAAATAAAACAAGATTCAAGACGGAAATACAAATGTAAGTAGTATTTTTCTTCACAAATAATTACGTTTAGAGCAGTTTTTTAATGTGAAATTCGTGCTGGTCGGAAGCGTGTGCAGACGTCCTCTGTGCTGGTCGGGTTATGACATCCTGGCAGGTCAGCAGGCCCGCCCAGTGCCGACCGCCTTGGCTATAACACTGCTTGCTATTAATATATTACCGAACCCCGAACCGAACCGAACACGAACATAGCGTCTGACTTACAGCACTACACAATACGTCTAATTTTGTCCTTTTCAAAATATTTTCAATCCTCTGAATCCTTCATGTTTAGGTTATGGGAACGCGGACATGAGATTGTTGGAGTGGAGGCTGTCGAAGATGCTGTGCTAGCCTTCTTCCAGGAGCAGAGTATAAAATACACAGTTACAGACGTACCAGGAATGCCAGATGCCAAACTCTATCAGGTACATGCATTTCTTGATGGTGATTAAATGCTACCGTAATCACTTCTTAAATCATCAAGATAAGAGATTTGAATCCGAGGAAGGCATGATACACAATATATAAATGTATTAATGGCCTTTATTTGATTAGTTGAAAAGGTAAGAATAGATGTATGAATGGACAATTGAATGAACAAATGATTATATCCCAAGTTGGCCGCTCAATATTCAAATTTGCATTTTCTTTTTTAAAATCTGTATATATCAAATTGAAATCCAACTACCACATAAGTCTGTGAATATTGAGGTGCATCCCCTCTTTCTTTTTTTCTTTTTTTTTCTTCTTTTTTCTGTCTTTTTCCCCTTTTACCAATATTTTGTTCCTCCATTTTTGTATTATTATGTATCCTTTGAGGGTAGTCATACTATCAAGCTTTGCTTACTTTGTCAACCCTCCTGTTTGATGTTTTCGATTAGTTACAGCCAGCCTTACTTTATTCTACATATATTCTTTTGTCATGTGTAAATTTGCAATATTTGTTTGTTATATATTTGTATAAATGCAAAAGAAAAAGAAAATCAAACAGAAATAAATCAATCAAATCAAATCAAATCAAATTATTGATTGATGGATTGATTTATTGAATGAAAGTTTGTCATTTACACTATTTTGTGAAGAAATATAGATGTTTTTCTTAAATATGAATCATTGACACTCCATTCTACATTTTTAGGGTAACTAAGCTTTGTAATTCTAGCAAAGCGATTTGATACAATAATCCAAATTAGCTTACAAAAATGATGATGCCAATGAGTTCTGAGAAGAAAAATTTGTTTTATAAAATATTATTGATACCGAAAGAAATGCAAATTCCCTTATTAATAGGAAAAATATGTCAAAAATTGTAAATCTGTTGAAAGCTAGATCTACCCCAGTTTCACTAATACTCATTATAAAAGCTAAGGTTAAAAAGGAAAAGAAGGAAATATAATTATATTCTTTATCAAAAACTCACTATTGTTTGTAATATATCTCAAATATCCCCATACAGAATGAGGATGGCAGGATTAAGATCTACAGATGTAATCTGTTTGAATTAAACAGGTAAGTTCTACCAATTCATTTCCTGTGATCACAAGTAACAGTAGTGATAATTCAATTTGAGAGGGACTCCAGATAACTTCATCAAGGACTCCAGAGTGATGATTAAAAATGAAATGGATTTGATTCATATTTATTTTAGATGGGATGATCATGAAGCAAACAAGCAAGTCAATTAGGTTCATACCTTTGGGATATACGTTGTATATATGAGGGAAGAATGAAATCTTTTCTTGCTTGCTGAAATGGTGATATGTTAGGCAACAGGCGATGGGCTCTTCAATTTTGCGTATATGCCAAGTGGTGGGTGTAGGGGAAGCAAGAGCCAAGTGGCACCTGTTTGAAATATGGCATACAGGTATGTAAGTACACAAGAAAAGTACCACATGTACCTCCTAATTATGTATTTTATTTTTATTTGTTATTAATTTTATTTAAATACTGTAATGAATTATGCCCCCATATTATTATGAATTGTGCTCCTTTCAAATCTTAGACCCCAAATGTGGTACCTTTACTGTTTCCTCCCAATTTTTTAATTTTTTTTTTATTGTGCATGTATGCCCCCCCCCCCCTCCCCCCCCCCCCCCCCATCTTTGGTGTCTCAGATCTACTCCATTGTCATTTATATCCCTCAATGCAGTATGTTCTTTAAAATAACTGAGGATGCCTAGGCATCCTCAGTTAGGCATCCTCAGTTAGGCATCCTCAGTTATTTTAAAGAACATACTGCATGTATTATTTGTTCATATCTCTTGTTTCAGGACTATTCTAGGTGATTTTGATGCTATCTACGACAGAGGATCACTCGTAGCCATTGGTCCATGTGATAGAATAAAGTAAGGACATTATCATGTAACTGTGTCGTCTGTTTGGAGCCACTGGTCTATTTAAAGGTAAAGACCAGTATTGGAAACGCCCCAATTTCAAAAAATGAAATGGAAGCTCTTATTACCAATCATGTGAAAGAATATGTTTTGAATATTACATGATGATAACAATTTTGACGGGAAACCGCCTACTAATTGATATATTTGGTAAATTAGTGTATCTCTTGCCTGTTGAGAGATATGAAATGCTTGTGTCGTGCACGTGTGTGTAGTCCCATATACATCTTTCTGTGTACAGTGCTTCTAACTTTATGAAGACTTGGCCAAATTTCTTATCATTTTGATGATTCCAGAACCTTGCAGTACATCTATGCTAGATGATCAACCTTTTCTGATCGATTTCACAACATTTCTTTCACAATGCAAACGCATGACCATAACTGGTCTTTACCTTTAACCCATATCCTTTAACACAGACTTAATGCCCTTCTGGCTCTGAAAAGTTGATATTGTATATTCATGAATGAAAGCCTAGCCATGCTTAAGCCTTAGGTCAGAGTAGGCCCACCTCTGCAAGTTTGTCTGACATTTCAACACAAGATATAAACACAGGGCACTTTGGAATATAATAATAATAATATGCCGTTCTAGTATAGTGCATATCACATTATGATATCTCTTTGCGCTTCCAATTAAAGAGCTTTGGATATTATTACCCCAGCTTTAGTCACGGCAACCGTAGCGCTCAGTACATTCAAGGAATGAATCCTGCCAGGTACCTACTTACTGCACCTGGGCCGAGTGTGGCAAATGTAGATCAATGTCTTGCCAAAGGACATTAGTGCCGCGGCGGGACTCGAACCGCGGACCTTGCGATCGACAGTCGGGTGACTTATCCACTAGTCCACAACACCTCTAATGTCATTCGTCGAGAACCAGTAGGTCATGAACTCATACACTTTATCACAGAGTTAACATCTTTCTGGCTGTATTCCTCTAAGTCCGCTATTAGTTACTTCGTAATGTCGTAAGACTCCAATTGTATCATATTTAATTGTGCTGAATTGTATCGGAACTACTGTATGTCCATGTTTTATCATGAATGCAATTTGATGCATGCTGTCAGAAAAACAAATGTGATACAATTTGGTTTTAAAAGTGTTATTTATTCAGGGGGGTGTTTCACAAAGATCCCAAGTCAAACTTAACTCTAAGTTGGACTTAAATATTATGGAGAGCCAGTTGTAGCCTTAAAATGAAATATATTCAAAAGGAAAAATTCAAGTATTTTAGACTTTTTATAAATTCCACATCAAGAACATGAAATCTCCTTGATAATAGAAAATACGATTGATTTGAATCAACATTTTATGCCTTTTAAAATAATTTTTACAAAATATTTTCATAGATGCTGATGGCTTTCCATAATTTTTAAGTCCAACTTAGAGATAAGTTCAACTTAGTATCTTTGTGAAACATCCCCCTGGTCCTTATCTCAATTGTAGGTATTCTGAATTGATGTCTTCATTGTTGGGGATAGGAGGAAGGATCTTATTAGAATCATACCTCTATGACAAGGAACAATTCAAGTGGAAAAGTGAGTTATTAAGCCATCAGCTACTGAATTTTGTCATTCCTATAGGCTTCAATGCAGGAGCCACCCAGTTTCAGTATACAATGGGTTAATAAATGTTATACAGTAGGCTTGCGGGTGCACCATGTGAGAGAGAGAGAGAGAGAATTGAGGAGTCCTGAAAAGGACTCTGACTCTGTAATCTTTCTTGGGTGTGTGTAGTCCTGAAAAGGACTGTTTGTTATCTTTCTTAGCATATAGTTCTAAGGAGAACTATAGCGCTTGGAGAGGATGAGTGGCTCAACGTTTTGAACAGGTTGACTATCCGTCGTCTCACATGGTGCACCCGCAAGCCTACTGTATATCTACATCACCATGCAAGCCGACGCTTACAAGCAGCAACTTAATAAATGTTGTTTATGACTTTATATCCCTCATGATCATCAGTTACAGGTAATCAATATAAATTTAGACTTTGAAGGTAATTTTGAGTTGTGGTCATGAAACAAAATATAATGTAACAGAATCACACCAAATTTATAATGATTATTCAATACTAGAAGTATCTGCTGAACGATTTTTTATTTTAAAGAATGCTTGCAATGTAAAATGTACATTTTAACATTGTCTAATTCAATAGTTGTAAACCTTTCATATTTGGATCTTCAGATTATTGATATACAGTTGTATATACCTCTTTTTTTTACCCCAGAAATTGGTGTTATCACCTAGGGTGTTAAATGCATTGATGAAAATTCCAGTGACTGAGTCACTTAATTATTTAATAAATTTGTTTCTTCTTCATATTTTCTCTAATTCTATGTTGCAGATCATTCTCCATTCTCTCTTACTGAGGCTGAAGTAAAAGCATTATATGGTAAGTAATTTTCTTGTAGTTGATGTAAAGTTTTATCCTCAAAGCTGTATTATTTCTATACATTACGATGATGATCATCTTTCCAGTGATTAACACTAAAACACATGGGTTTCAAAACTCTTACCCCCAAATTGCAAAATGGTAACTAGGGACCCGTGACCTACAGACCCTACAATTTTAATCTGGATCCCTGTGAAAAGTTAGTGCGGAGACTTCATAATTATATTGTTACTTTTAATTGCTGTAATCAGTATGGCAGAAACAGAGCGCACTCAAGCTGCTGAGAGCATGAGAGCTTCCAAGGGGGTGTTTCACAAAGACTAAGATCGACTTTAAGTTGGACTTAACTATTTCAGGCCGTTCATACCACTATTTTTTCTCATCATTTACTGGCATTGGTTTCTCAAGGGACATACCAATCGTGGTCACAAATCTACAGAATTTACATTTTTGTATAGTTCATTATTGAAGTGAAAAGATGTTTTCTAAAGATCACAAATGAGAGACCAGTGGTGGGAGCAACCAGTGGCATGAATGGTCTGCCATAGTTAAGTCTTACTTAAAGTTGATCTTAGCCTTTGTGAAACACCCCCTATACACTGTCTTGAGAGGTTGTGGTTTAACCAGTACCTCGAATAGAAGGTATGGTATGTTTGTTTTATATCCTGCATCAAAAATTTATTTCATTTAAAAAATAAAAAATAAAAAAAACATTTTTGGGAAGAAAAAAAATCTAAAAAGATTTAAAATATTTTGTTTTCATTAAATTAAGATTTGAAAAAAGAAAAAAAAATCAATTAAAAAAAAAGAAAAATCACAATTTTTTTTCAACTCCCAAATAGTACTCTCATATAGTACTTTCTAAAAATACTTCAAATATTTCTGGTCATGTGACAAGCTCTCAACCAATCAAAAGCCAACAAATTTTTGATGCAGGATATAATATAATCTCTTGACAAACTTCATACTTGTAATATATGTGGCTTTGACAGTGCCATCATTAATTGGACTGTGGAGCCATGCAAAAAAGCACTGAAGGGTTTCATCATCTAGTCCGTCTAGAAAGCTTAAATGCACTAAAATTCTATTTTTTTTAGTATTCTCATCATTATTTACAATCTTAATCAGTTAAGCGTTCTTTGTTTAGATTTCCATAACTAAATGTAATTGCCATTTCTTCAAGAATCAGATCATGTAGTATGCGCCTGGCTTTATACAAGACGCAACACACTGAATTACCCTTGATGCTTTGTAGCTAGTGCACTAGTATATACTATGATTCTTTTATAATCATAATACTGAAACTCATTCTAGTTCTCTTTCAATCTTCTTCTTGATGCTACAACAGAGCCCAAAGCCCAGGTGCAATTACTACATACCCGAGATGTTCTCTACGATGTGTTCAGAGAGGCTGGTTTAGAATGGATGTCTGCGATCATGTTACTACTCAAATTTGTCTGAACCAAGTGAAGATATCAGTAGAGGGGATGGAGGTAAACAACATTACTAATTATAATAATAATAAATATATTGTTTACCAAGGATAGCATCAATAACCCTTTCAGGACTGGATTTTTTTTTAAAGGGCAAAATTGATCACTTGTTGTTCATCAAATTGGCAATAATAAATGTTTTTCTTTTAATGCAATGTGGTTCTAATCAAATGTAATGTCTCTTAATATAAAAAAACATGTGGAGGAACTGTATTTTGTCCGATTTCATTCAAACGTTGCTATTAAGGTTGGATTTCCCTTTAAAGGCCGTCTGTACTAGTTTGGCCAGGAGGGATTAGACCACCCATGGAGATCACTGACAGGTGGCTATCTCATCAACTCAGCTCTCAATTAACATAAGTTAAAGAGGATCATAGGGGACCAATGGTCACCGATTAGGCATTGTTTTCTATAAAGAGGGAGCAAGTAGGTACTAGTAGTGCAGTGGGGCTTTAAAAGGAACCCAAAGATATAATGTGTACTGATAGCCAGTGTGCATATTAAAACATTTCCACTGTATCTTGCTGACATGGAAACGTTTTTATTTCTTCATTTTGACAAACTTTATACCGGTACTCCAACATGTGGATTAGTTGATTTAAAATGAAAGTACAAATCATACAAAATGAATTGGAGTAAAGGTGGATATGTTTAATAAATATGCATTGAACATCATTATTATAATCATTCTATGGAAATAGTACTTGAATATACATTACAATAACATAAAACTTAAAGAATTTACCCAAAATTACATGTAAGTACTGGTAATGCCATTGGTTGTGAAAGATGTGTAGAAGTTATAATGAATGGAAGAGTAGGTAATAAATGTGGACAATTTTGTATTATGAGATTTTAGAATCCTCAACATTATAACATATTGACAATAAAATCTTGCCAAGAATCACAAACACTGAAAAATGCTGTAGATACATTGGACTTGATGAAAGTGTGGGCTTATGCATTTGGTCCATTTTTTTTTAGAAATTTAGAGCATTTTATGGACTGTCTTTTCGATTGGACACTGTTTCAATGATTTTCTACCTCATGGGAGAGAAAGGAATAAAAAGAGAATAAATTATTCTTCATATTCCCCAAAATTAACATTATCTTCAATACGGACAGTTTCAGAGTGCCTTGAATAACTCGTTCTCGAAGCAGTATTACAATGGAATGCATTGTCTTGAACATAATAGTACATTAAGTCATTAAGTAATATGGATGGTTGAGCAATGAACATAATAGACAATAAATATTAACATAGAAATATACAAATTCAGCTATCAAGTAAATTACACTGACCAGATTATGTGAACAAATACAAATAAAAGAAAACACATTTATTTTCACTCTAACTTGTCACTTAAGAATAGACAGAAATTTGATAATGTTACAACAATTTACTCATCTTATTGGGGTAAAGGATGACAAAATACAATAGACTTTGCAAATATGAGTTTTATGAACATTGATATTCTAATACAGAATATGATGAACTTTTTTTTCTTCAAATAGGAAGATACAGATTTTTTGTATGACACAAAATTAGTCTACTTCAATCTATTCAAATTGTATTGCACAAAGCACCTGAAATGTTTCCAAAGAATGATTTTGTTGTTTACTCAACAATGTATAAACCTAAGACCATTTTCAAAATGTAACCAATTAATACATGTTTTCCGAGCGACAAGCTATTGCATTCAGTGGTTATATAATACTGTATATCTCAATAGTCCGAATGCAAATTGCATACATTGTTGCTGCTGTAACATACTAAAATGTGCTTGGTACTTGAATCTGTATTCACACTTTTACTGAAATATGTTTTATTGTTTGTTGATGTTTGGGTTGAACAAAAGTAGTACTACGATTGCTGAAACCAAGCTCTTAATGTATGTATATGTATGTTGTTGCCATGGATTTAATGCCTTCTTGGAGCATGAAGCATCTCAAGAATTTAATTTTATTTATCATTGTTTGTTAATGTAGTCTCACCTAGATGGAGTTAATACTTGTCTATAATCATTTCTCCTGGTTGTATGAATCTTTAATCATCTGAAGAGTGTGATGTTAGATATATACATGGAGTGTTACATTTATGAACAATGAGGGGGGGGGGGGAGTGATACAGGGGCTAGTGCCCCCAAACTCTTGCCAAATATGAATACAGAGTGTACTTGTGTGTTCAAGTAAGGGCTGATCGCCCACACAATTTGTCGCTTTTTTAAATTTCACTGAAATATAATAATAACAATACAAGTAGTGGTGTAACAGCTTTGTGTTATATTGTGAAAAAGTGCATTTATGATAAAGAATTATAAATAAAATGAAAATATACAGAAATGTGCTTTGCAGTTAAAAATGTATCATCCATATTATTAGTGGCATACTCAGGGTGGGTAGGGTGAGGGGTAGGGTGAGGGGGCAGTGGCGGATCCAGGGGGGCCCAACATGTTGATTTTACCTTTTTTTGGAGATGGGCCCCCTCCCCTGGCGCTCAAGGGGGGGGGGGGGTGCAATTTTGCAATACATACAATGTATTTTAATTTTTCAAATTAAAATTAGCTCTTTCATATTTGTTGTAGTTTGCAGAGTTTATTGTTGCCCCTATGTCATATCTTTTACCAGACACGTCTCAAACCTTTGTACACCTACAATAAATATTTGATAAAGTTTTAATACACATCATTTTTTTTAATGCAAACTACAGACAGTACATACATGTATGCAAGTTAATTGGCCTTTAGCTGCCAATAGATTTTTAAGAAAACACTAGACGGGAAACAAAATTGTGATAAACAAAATAATTAATTACCCATAACAAAATCCTATTATAAGAAAGGCATCAGGGCTTTGCAAAAATACTTTGTAATTTATGAGCAAATTTTATAGGTGATGAATAAATAGAATTTCTAATGATAGTACTTCTGCAAAATCTTGAGTTATTTTATTCCAGATATCCCATATTATGTCCTACTGGTGAGGCCTTCTGGCGAGATGGATTGAGATGCAAGTGTTTGGGGTGGGGTATTGCCCTCCCAATTTATGTTGGTCTCTCTCTATCTTTTTGTCTTTCTTTCTTTCTTTTCTCTCTCTCTCTCTCTGTCTCCCCTTTCGTTTTCCCTCTGCATATTTTCCCTTTAATTGATAAACCAATGCTTTTCAAAATGCATTATATTCTACTAATGTTCATCATGCAAGAAATTTTTAACAGAACAGAAATATTTCAAAGCAGATGAAACTCAATATTGTTTTATGTGTACAATTTATTTTCTTGAGACATTGAGAAGTTACACTGCAGAAGTTAGGGCTTCATATAGTTTGGTTGTGTTTGCAGCATGTCTATTAGTCTCCTCTGCCAGGGGTTTGTCCGTGTATGCAGCATGTCAATTAGTCTCGTCAGCCAGGAGTTTAGTGGCAAGTTCTGAGATGACATCCCAGGCATGTGTCATGTGTCTTGACTCGGTTTGTGAACTGCACACGGCCATTCTAAGGATGTATCGACCTTTTAGCACCGACCCGATCATGTGTATCTTACCATTGGCGTTGATGCGATCCAACAAAGTTCTGTTCAAGTCATCTGATCCCTGAATATATAAGAAAAAGATAGAATATGTGTAGGTAGAGTCAAGAAATATTATAAGGCAGAGAAATGTGTAGGACCTATCATCGAACAAATAAAAATGAAGCATTTTACATTTGTTCATGTGTTGATTTATATTTCATTGTATACTATTTTTCTTTAAAATGTTTTGTGTAATACTGTCAAGAAAATACACATGTAACAGCTGTAGAATACCATGGGAAGAAATAAGACGGAAACAATTAAGTTTGTGACTTCAGGGGTTTTACAAAGAGTTGATATCAATCGCAACTTATTTGCAATTGATATCAATCGCAAATTATTTGCAATTAATATCAATCGCAACTATGTACATAAGAGATAGGAGATTGAAAACTTGCGATTGATTAGAGGACTTAATTGCGATTGATTTGGATCAATCGCACCTCTTTGTATTAAGACAGGGCCCTCATCACGTCCTAACTACAGGCATGACTACACTGACAAAGACGTCCTGAGGTTACCCTGGTGAACCAGTTAATCACCTTGCATTGAAATGGCAAATAATCACATTTTTTGTGCTGAAGTGTTATAAAAGATGAAGGAAGAGAGAAATCCATTAAAACGTTTTTGAGGAATGAAATCAAATAATCATTTCAAATTTTAGCAGTACACTGTTTTGAAGATTTGGTCCATTTTGAAACAATTTATATAATCCCAAACCAAAGCACAGTAAATGCATATCCATTTTCCCCTTCCCCTCTCTCACTCTCTCTCTCTCTCTCTTTCTCCTCTTTCTTTAAGAAAGTGAACAATCAAAATTAATGGAAAAAGTTGTATTTTATTGTCTTACCTTTAATCTGAAGCAGACTAGACCTAGCACGACCTCTGCAACGATTTCGAATCGGTTGTCATCGACCACGAGGGCTTCAAATTCCTTTGCAAGAGACACATGCTAAAAAAGGAGGTGATGACAAAAACAATAAACCAGAATTTGAAGGAAAGAATATACAATACATAATCATATTCATTGTTCTTTCATAAGAAATCTCTCCCATGGATGATTCTTTTACTCCTGATATGAAATCGTTAGATTACCAATATGTATTTCAATATTTTGTATGTCTAGACTCTAGAAGATGTATTTCTTCTGTTTCAAAAGCAAATTACATAAAATGCATAATTATAAAATGTATCTCACCTCATACACAACAATTATATTTATTTGATCGTATTTTTTATTTTTTCATTTTCATTTGTTTCTCAACAAATTCATTCGAAAACATATAGTCAATTTCTAAAACACAAATACCATGAAACCTATGAATACATAAAAGGAAATAATTGGTTTTATTTCGTGTTTTGTATTGCTGTGCGTCAGTTACGTGTCACATGTAACCATGGCGAATTGGTGATATCAAAAGAAAGGAAGGGAAAAGTGAGCAAAAAGATGAGGCACAAATTTATAATCGCTCTTGAAAACTATTAAAAAAAAGACTTTACAATGAACGATTTCAGGTTTTCTGTTTACGCTTGTGGTTAAATATGATGAAAAGTTGCAAGCTTCAGCTTATGCTTCTATTAACAAGGTTCATCATAATATTATCTAAAGAATCAAAGATATGATAGTGTTTGAAGGATCTTTTCCCCTTTACCTTTCTGATGTATTCTTGAAGTTTCTCAACTCCAAACAGCCGGAACACGAACCAAAGTTTGAGAGATCTGAACCGACGACCTAATGGGATTTGCCAGTGCTGTAGAAAATGGAAGATTGAGGAAAACGTAAGATGGGACTGAATACGAATGAAGCATGATAATAATCTGTCAATCGGAATATGAGGTGACGCCTGTTAGAGTAATAGTTCATTTGTGATGTTAAATACAACTTAAATGATTAATCTAGTCCAACGATGTCATCTGGTTACAAAACAACAATTGCTCCTAATCGCCCCTACAATGACTATTGACCAATTATATACTTTTCGTATACAACCTCAGTCTGTTGTCATGATCATCATGAACAGTTTCGTTAACCGCAAATTATATAATGATGCGAAAAAGGATGTCATTTAACACACAGATCTGCAAGGATTTTTTAAATAAATGTGTCTGAAGACGAATATTGATGAAAGAATACGAGACAGCTAGTATTTGGGTTTTTCTGCGTATATAACAGAAAACTAAGAGTTTGTATTCGTTCATCAAATCTTGGCCTTAAAATGTATATATTTTGAAAATCCTTTCAGATGTGTGTGTTAAATGACATCCTCTTTCACATCTTTATACAATTTAAATGAAATTTTACCATCAAATATTTGAGACTCCCAACACTTAAAGAGGGGCTTTAAACACATCTTCAAACGTAGGCCTACTGCTCATTACACTAGAAGCGTCCTTTGCTGATATCAGGGACTTTTAGATTTGCACAACAACAACGTGGATTGTTACGATCGACGTCCTTTTAATGCACTGCCTTGAATGGACGTACACGTATCAGTCAACGCAAATCTAAAAGTCCCTATTATGAAAGACTGACTCGGCACCTAGCGCCGCATTTGACGTGGCGATATGAAAGTGACATGGTACACAAAGTGGATTCAGAATCAGCACTTCAAAATCTCCATTGAATCACTGGGGATTTTGGCCACTTGCCTTTACAGACTTAATTAGTGCAAGTATTGACGCAATTTTGATAACGCCTCGTGTTCTTATACGTGACGTATATTATCCTCAAGTTATAAATATACGTGATCACGATTGATTAAAACATTAATCTACTTGCATCTCTTCTTTATGTAAGAAACCGTACACGACTAATGATCACTTCTTCCAATTCATTTTATTATGAATTCATATAAAAGTGATGACGTGAGTCTGAACTCGGTATGAACTTGTGAATCACTATTTTAATGCTAAATTCGGAAAGTGATACTAATTTTGGTGATTTGTAACGCAAAGATTTTCATACATAATCTCTGATATGCGTCATCAACAGTGGTTTCACAGCTTTGAGTAGAAGAGAATATGAAGCATTAGTATATATGGATGTTCATAATTAGAATTTTAAACTATATAGCGAAGTTGTATAAGACTTTCTTGTGGGCATTGATAAGCAGCTGGTCTTTTCAGGACCACGATAATAGATATGTGTGGGAGCTAAGGGAAGGAAGTAGTGGAGGGGGAGGGGGTGGGTAGGAGAGATCGAGAGATAAAGGATGGGAAGGGGGAGAGAGAGAGAGGAAGGAGAGAGATACAAATATGGTATAGAAAGGAGTATGAGATGCAAGGAAAGAGTGTGAGAAATAGGACAGGCCCTGGAAGGTGGGATGGGGGGGGGGGGGGGGTGGAGAAGGGAGAGCCAAAGTCAGATACAGTCGATGAGGATGCTGGGGTAAAAAAAAAAAAGACACAAAAGAGATGTATATAATTTTGACAAATTACGTTACCCTGTAATCGATGACTGTGTCTTGATGGTTGTGCTTGAGGTAGGCTGGATCAACATGGAATGCGCCCTCTAACGCTGACCTGTCTTTGACCCACAGGGCAGAGCAGTCAAATGTCACTCGAAGAAACTTGTGAGGGTTGAAGTTGAATGAATCTGCAAGCTAAAGTTGAAAGAAAAAAGAGAGATATAAATTAAACAGTGCCGCGAAAAAAAAGATTGTTAGAAGGCTGAAACAGGCCAGTGAAAAATAATGCTAATATTGTACTAGTAGGCCCAGATCACCCCCCCTCAAAATGTTTATTATCTTTATCCAAGTCTGAACAAAATAACTGTTCAATAAACAGAGGCGTAACAGTGTTTGTCATATCTGCATGGATGAAACTCCTACCTCACATGCACACACACACACTTGCGATTTTCTTTTCTTTCTTCCAACTTTTCATTTAGAATTTTTATGAGGAAACTATTCCATTCTCCTACCTACTAGTATAACAGGTCGTGTGTCCCCTTCTATACCAACTAAAGCATTCATGCTTATGATGGTTGGCCTCTGCATTTAACTTGATTATTTAATTTATCTCCATACTTTCAAGTTTTCAATAATATCTGTGCATTTATTTTGTATTTCAGTTGTCAAATTTTATGTAAATCAATTATTTCATAGACTATTTTTGTTGTTTTAATATTTTGTATTTGATTTTTCAATAAATGCAAAAAAATTGTTAATATAACTGGATTGAACATTAAACATATTCTAGATCAAAGTGTAACGTGTACATCTACAAAATTCTGTCACTCCCTGTTTCTCTCTTTTGAATTCAACGGTTTAGTTTTTAGAAAGCATCGTTGTGTAAGGGGGTGACCACTAGAATTTAGAAACTTACCTCGACACCGTCTAATAGATGTCTGTATTCTGGGCATATAAATGCACTACCGGCATATGCAGCATCAATGTGAAACCACAAGCCCTCTTCTCTACCTGCCCATGGAGAAAGAAAAACAAATATGAAAAGGCGTTATTGACCTAAATTAATTCTCGTCCAAATAGAATGGACAATAATCAAACTCTGTAGGCCTAAATATGGATTTTAAACAAAAAATATCATGATCATAGGCTAAAAAAAAAAAAACTATGCTGATCAGTTGCGTAGTTACCGGGGAGGGCATTCAACCATCCCCTTTAAAGGTAAAGACCAGTATTGGTAACGCCCCAATTTCAAAAAAATGAAATGGAAGCTCTCATTAACAATCATGTGAAAGAATATGTTTTGACTAATACATGATGATAAAAAATTTGCCGGGAAACCGCCTACTAATTCATATATTTGGTAAATTTGTTTCTCTCATGGTCCTGTGAGAGATATAGGGTAGTCCCATATACATCTTTTTGTGTATAGTGCTTGTAACTTTACGAAGAATGGGCCAAATTTCTTATCATTTTGATGATTCCAGAACCTTGCAGATGCTAGATGCTAGATGATCAACCTTTTCTGATCAATTCCACAACGTTTCTTTCACAATTCAATCGCATGACCATAACTGGTCTTTACCTTTAATCGAATGGTGAAAGAAATGGGAATTTTAAGGGGCGTTGAGAAAAGAAGGAGAAAAGAACACTATTCTTACTTTACCGATAGTTTCCCCTCCTGTACACTCTGGCGAACCGATGGCATTTCTAATTTCTATTTTATTAATTGAATAAGGCAGGGCCCCCCCCCCCCCCCCCCCCCCCCATAATGTCGGTGTCCATTCGAAGTCTGGACCCACGCTTCTCCTTTTGTGGTTCATATTTTGGGCCTGATTTTTTCATAGGAAGGGTGCCGTTTATTTCACATTTTCCATATTTCTTACATGTCTAGCATGCATGTAATAGCGTTTGCAAAAAAACATGGAAGGGCGCGTGTCCTGCGCCCCCGATCTTCACTCTTCTGGATCCCCCCCCCCCCAGTGATACTCACATATTGGACCAAGCTCCTTGACATTATCGAACGCACATGACGTGGTGGTTCCAAGAGTAGCACACAGCTGAAAAGGGAATGAAAAAGATAACTAAAGATAAATGAGGAAAACAAAACATAGAAAGGAAGAGTTGTTTGCAAGGATATGATATTATCAAGTTATACAAAATAAAAAATAAATAGCTGTCCTCTTTCACGAAAAGATTTAGTTTGATCGCAATATTGCACAAAATCCCGTAAAGGTTATGCTAATTTGTATTACTGTTTTGTAAATTTTACATAAATTACTTTTCTCATCTGTCATGAAATTAGGAATCCTATCATGACATGTACAGTATAAAAGTGACATTCATAAGCTTCAAGTGCCACTCATTAATTTTGGAGACTATAAAAACATCTTATACGAACAAATCTATCACTGTCTCATCGAACATTAATTTTCACGCACAAGCTAAAAGTCAGCTAAAATTCATCTTGTCTCCTTCTCCTCATAAAAAGGTGGACATAAGAATTTGGGTATAAATAGTTATTGTTTTGCTTTTCTTGTTACTATGGTTCTTGTTGTTGTTGTTATTCATCATCATCACATTCATCATCATCATCTTCTTCTTCTTTATATTTTGTTCGTTTAATAATGTTACCAACGTAACATCGTATCTTACGTAAACAGGGATTCTCCCTTTGGCTTTGTCTTCCTCTATGGCTTTCTGGAGTACATCCCCTCTCAGAGAACCGTTGTCATCGGTAACTAGCTGTCTGATGCGAAGACTAGCAATCAAAGCTGCTCGTTCGACTGATGAATGGCTCTTTGGAGAGAGAGAGAGAGAGAGAGAGGGGGGGGGGGGGGGGGAGGAAAAAGTTGTTAAACGTGAAACTCAATTCAAGATCCACAAGTCATGAACAAAATCATTGTGAATGAATTAATTTAAATATTGAATTCCTTCACTCCTTTTCAACTTTGAGCATTGTTACGGGGGACACGGTTCCATCCAATATAATAACCAAGGATCGACGATCTCTGCAAAAAGAACGGGAAATAATAGAAATTAATTTCCTCTGACGTAACAGATGTATAAATAGTAAAAGTCTGCTCTTCTGGGAGAATTATGCTTGAAATTTCCGTGAGGGATATAATCCAATATAACAAAATAATGAGAATTATAAGGGTTATTGCCCCTGCCCCCCCCTAACATAGACACTCTTACAAAATAATATCCTGATTGAGATTTACCTGGTCTGATGTGTAAACGACTAGTTTCGACATGACGTCATATTGATCAAGACTCGGATCCTTTTCTATCTCCTGTCGTATTGTCTTCATCTTAGCTGCCAGCAAGGCTACTAGAGTTGCTTCACTTGCCGTACCCTGTTTGAAGAAAGCAATATTAATATGAGTGTATCTTAAACGATAATGGATGACACTTCGAATTGTTTCCTGCCTCAATGCCTATATTTTCCATCTCTTTCATTTTGTTGTTGTTGGTGGTGTTGTTGTTGTTTTTTGATATATCTCCGTTTACTAAAACTATACCTAATCTTTTTACAAGGAGACTTTTATTTATACATGTACAATTCTTCCTCTCCTTCTTTCTCTCCGTTGCCCCTTTTCCATCTTCTTATTATTTTTTTCTCCATTCTACTTCTCCTTTTACTGTTTCTTCTACTTATTCAATTTCGACATGTTTATATATCTTATCTTTATCGATTGATTGTTTTTTCGTGACTGCTATAAAAGAAAGCATGTGAATGCTTGTAAGCAAGCAACCGGTGAACGACGGCTGTAAGTCCTCTCTGAGGGACTTGTAAATGAGGATTAATGCCTTACCAAAGGGATAGCGCATCGACTTGGTTTCGAACCCGGGAGCTCCCGGTCACGAGACCACTGCTCCACCACTGAGCCATCGCGCCTCATCTTCTATTTCTTCTTTATTTATTTTTGTATTTTCCCTCCTTCTTTTTCTAATTCCTCTTCATTATCTTCTTGATTTCTTCCTTCCTTACTTCTTTTCTTCTTTTATTCTACTTTAACAACTTAAAACCATTTTTTCTTCATCTATTCACAATTTTCCTCACCACTTCCCTTTTCTCTATTTTACTTTTATTCCCAGACTTCTCACCTGAATGACTCCTCCTCCCTGCCTTGTTTCATTGAATAAGAATGATTCAGGAAGATTCAACATCCTTCCCAACCAATTCATCATAGCCATCTCGAGCTCCGTACATGCTGGACTGGCCATCTTATGAAGAAAAAAAACAACAAAACAAATTATTTTTTATCTCATTCATATAGACTAAGCACAACCTGTCCTATCAGCAATATTGTCCTAAATGCCCTGTTACTAAAATAAAAGTGTATAGCAATTTTGATATGCAATGAATGGTGGATTGAAGACTGAGTCACGTGGGCACATGCGCCCTCCCCTCTCAATCGGGGAAAATAATTTCAAGTGCACAACATGACAAATATATCGAAAATAATATCGCTAGTGATATTCGTTTGTCTCGCAATGTGGTCAATAAGGAATCTAAAAGATCACGACGTTTCGTATGCTACTGCAATACTTCGTCAGGTGATAAAAACTGTTGTAAGCAAGGGTCTTTTATACTTTACGGGAGGACCGTAAAGCGGTCTAAAATTCGATCGATAATTGGAACAATAACGCCCAATGCCTATTGGTCGACGCACACGGTGATCGACCAATCACCAAGGCCGCTGGTTCGGCTGATGCACCAGGCCTATTGGCCGACGCATACGGTACTCGACCAATCAACGGGCCGCTGGCTCGGGCCGTCTGCTGAATGGAATCGACCGTTGTTGGCTGGCAGGACGGCGAGTGTCATGGCGGCGTATCGTCCGCATCCAAAATTCGGGGATATCGATCCCGTTGTCTCTGTTGAAATTATTAGGATTGAGACGGATATTGATAGCTTCTTTTACCCTCCGTGTATACCAATGCCGTTCTTGGGAAAGGCACTGAACCCCGTCCCAGTCTGGTTGATGCTGGTTGTCCCAAGCATGTTCGGCTACGGCTGAGTTGTCAGTTCGACGGAGTCTGACGTCCCTCTTATGCTCAGTGATTCTTTCTTTTATCGGACGGGCAGTTTCACCGATGTAGGATCTATCACATCCTTTACAAGGGATGTTGTACACAATGCCGTCCCGTCTATGTGGAGGAATTGGATCCTTGGGGCGTGTAAGTTGTTGACGTAGGGTGGTATCTGATCTGAAAACCGTTCGAATGCCATGGCTCTCTAGGCGGCGCTTGAGTTGTTGGGAGACCCCATCAATGTACGGCAAGACTGTAAAAGTCTTGTATACCTTCTGATCCCTGGGTTCCGACGATCTATTCTTGGTATTGTGTATAAAACGGCGTGGGTAACCATTGAGACTCAGGGCACTGCGAACACGGGTCCGTTCTGTGCATGGCTGTTGTGGACTTGTCACAATGCGTGAAGCTCTGTCAAATAGACATTTCACTAGACCTCTCTTCACCGATATGGGATGGTGAGAGTCAAACGCTATGTACTGGTCTGTGTGGGTAGGCTTCCTATAGACTGAGGTGGAGACACGACAACCATAGGCTCTCCACCTCAGTCTATAGGAAGCCTACCCACACAGACCAGTACATAGCGTTTGACTCTCACCATCCCATATCGGTGAAGAGAGGTCTAGTGAAATGTCTATTTGACAGAGCTTCACGCATTGTGACAAGTCCACAACAGCCATGCACAGAACGGACCCGTGTTCGCAGTGCCCTGAGTCTCAATGGTTACCCACGCCGTTTTATACACAATACCAAGAATAGATCGTCGGAACCCAGGGATCAGAAGGTATACAAGACTTTTACAGTCTTGCCGTACATTGATGGGGTCTCCCAACAACTCAAGCGCCGCCTAGAGAGCCATGGCATTCGAACGGTTTTCAGATCAGATACCACCCTACGTCAACAACTTACACGCCCCAAGGATCCAATTCCTCCACATAGACGGGACGGCATTGTGTACAACATCCCTTGTAAAGGATGTGATAGATCCTACATCGGTGAAACTGCCCGTCCGATAAAAGAAAGAATCACTGAGCATAAGAGGGACGTCAGACTCCGTCGAACTGACAACTCAGCCGTAGCCGAACATGCTTGGGACAACCAGCATCAACCAGACTGGGACGGGGTTCAGTGCCTTTCCCAAGAACGGCATTGGTATACACGGAGGGTAAAAGAAGCTATCAATATCCGTCTCAATCCTAATAATTTCAACAGAGACAACGGGATCGATATCCCCGAATTTTGGATGCGGACGATACGCCGCCATGACACTCGCCGTCCTGCCAGCCAACAACGGTCGATTCCATTCAGCAGACGGCCCGAGCCAGCGGCCCGTTGATTGGTCGAGTACCGTATGCGTCGGCCAATAGGCCTGGTGCATCAGCCGAACCAGCGGCCGAACCAGCGGCCTTTGTGATTGGTCGATCACCGTGTGCGTCGACCAATAGGCATTGGGCGTTATTGTTCCAATTATCGATCGAATTTTAGACCGCTTTACGGTCCTCCCGTAAAGTATAAAAGACCCTTGCTTACAACAGTTTTTATCACCTGACGAAGTATTGCAGTAGCATACGAAACGTCGTGATCTTTTAGATTCCTTATTGACCACATTGCGAGACAAACGAATATCACTAGCGATATTATTTTCGATACTATATCCGCAATGAGTAATATATTTAACATTATGACAAATATAATGTGCATATTGTTCATATTCACCCCCACCCCCAAAAAAATGATTTGTAATGTTTTGTTGGAAACATGAATAAATTTGAAATTTGAATTTGAATTTGAATTTGAATTTGAATCCAAAAATTGATTGACTTTTTTTTTTTTTTAATAATTTTTTTATGGGACATACAATAGGGTATTGAAACTGCCCTTGAGCTGATTTCTCCTATTAATAAAATCTTTGCGATTGTATAGAAATAAAGGGTACTCACCCAAGAAAACCCGACACATGCGATAGCATCTGATAGCATGTCACCTAGTACAGCAGCGAAGGAGTTTGCAGTCGGGAAGTAGGCGTGGAAGTTGGGATGATTCCAGTGCGTGACCTAGCAACGGGAGTGATGATGATGATGAGGAAGAGGAGGACAGAGATGTTATTCATACAAATAAATACGGCATGGAATTTCATATTGATGGTTATAATTTATATTTTTCAATATTCATATATTATTATGATTACCCTCACAGAATTGCACGTTCTTACAATGAGAATGATACCAATAAACTACTTTAAGTTACATGACCCTGACGATGCAAACAGATGGAATGTACTATGATAAGGAACTGAAATTGTGAAAAAATATCGTCAATTACAAGGAGACCTTTGTTAAATAATTGTAAAGAGGAAATTTAATGAAGAAGATGTGAAGATCTATACTTGGAACGACGAGTCGACGACGGCCACATGTTTGCTATCATACATCGCACCTATTGATTCCTTATGATAATTGATGCACGGCGCCCTCGTCAAATCATTATTAGGGACTTTTAGATTTACACGACGAGAACGTGGACCGCCACGTGTGACATCCTTTTAAAGGTAATTCAAAGTTTTGGTATGGGGTCATGAATTTGGTTCAAATGAACATATTGGAAGCATATACGATCCTACAATATTCAGTGATCGTTGTCGTGGTCGAAATCGACTCTAAAGTTATGAAATTTTAAATAATTAACACTTTATGTTGAATAGCTCCCTCTCAAGGTCAAGATATTAATTAAGCTATAAAACAATGTTTATTGACTAAAATCGACTGACAAGCTATTCTCGTTCGGAAATTATATACCACAACCACATACTCTGAGATTTCCATGGTCGCAGCTACCATTGTACGGCCGTAGGAGCTATTTGAAATTTATCAAAATTTATCAAAATTTACCGGGAGCCCCGGTTAATCTTTATATTAAATTTTTCTCGAAAGCAGAAGTGTTTTAGGAGCTAAAATTTTTGGTGTTTTGATAAATCCATAGGGGCATCTAAATATATCGAAATTGTAAAGAATCACTATCCACCCAATTTTCAAAATTTCCCAAAACTTTGTAATACCTTTAAGGTAATGTGACGTCCTTTTAAGGCACTGCCGGGCAGCGTTATTTTTTTCTGCGGTACAGATTGGAGTTAGGTGCGTGTTGAGCCTATGGGAAAGTTTAGGGTTAGGGTTAGTGTTAATGGCAGTTTTCAGGGGGGTGCAACTCCGCTTCTGCATCCGTCTAGCCATGGGGAGATTTTGGAGGGTCAAAAAGTGCGCGCTGCTTCCACTTATCGTGTATGAGCCTATGAAGACGACACATTTTTAGTGCACCAGCGAAATGGGGATTTTGGACTGCGCGCAGCGCGTAAAACATGTAAATTAAAATTTGGAATATTCATGAGCTCATTTCCACTTATTAGCATATTATCGTAATGAAAAAAAGACAATGCGCATGCGATTCGACAGAATCCTTGGGCCGAATAAATGTAGAACAAAGGTCAGAGCTGGGGAGGTGTGTGGGGGGAGTGGGGGGGGGGGGGGGGGTGGAAGACTTTTAAATGGTAGACTTATAGTTGGGGCCACAAACTTCACTGTCACCAGGATGGAAAGTACATTTAAAAAAATTCAGTTCAGTTAAAAGGCAAAAATAATGACCCCATTTCACTCAATTCATTTTTTACCTCTTTTTTTTGTTCGTTTATTAACTTAAATATTTTTTAAATCAGACAAATTGCACTGATCATTTAGCCCACTTAACAAGTGATATTTTCATATTTTTAGTGTCCAATTAATGAATCATTCTCACCGTGACTTCAATGATCTTCATATTGTGCCCCATCCCCAATGAAATTTCAATTTTGTCTCGTTCTTTTCATTCTTGCATTCGTCGCCACTGATCTTTTTTTAATTCCCACCCCCCCCCCCCCAACAGTAACATTTTCAATACAGGGACCCCTTCTAATAGTGACATTTCCATAGGCTCTATTACCCCAATTACCTATGCTTTCATCATTTCGGCATCGACTTATTCTTTATTTAACCCCCCCCCCCCCTCATCTTTATTGTAAACCATTTTTTATACTGCATTTATATATTAGTCTTGCCCACTCTCTTGTTACATTTCCGCTTTCTCTCTCATTAGGAAAGATGGTTAAATCTATCTCGCTGATGCCAGATATAAACAAACATCAAAAGGTCGAACACCATACTCAATTCTACACAAGACTGCATCAGCCCCCATCTCACCTCAGTCATACAGCATTATCATTACAGAGTGCCTACATCATCATAATCACCAGCATCATCACATATATTTCACAAAATAAGAAAATGAAAAGAACAGAATTCAGCAGTATTAACTGATTTATTAACATTTATGAACTCATTTATCAACATATTTTGTTTCTATAAAGTCTTTTAAAATCCAACATGACATCAACAAAAGGATGACAAATGGATTGGGGGGGGGGGGGGGGGTGCTGTCTCTTGAATTCAAATCTTTCAGTTGTAAAAATTTACTGTAGATTTTGAAGAAAAAAATATTCAATAATATCAACATGCTATTTTATTATGTAAAGCAGTTATATGAGTACTTTATCTTACATTGGACATTATTGTTGTTGTTTTTACTACTACCTGTATTATCATTATTATTACTGCTATTATCATGATCATTGTCATTATTGTTACTATTTTTAATATTGTTATTATTATTAATATTAATTATATTAATACAGTCTTAATTACTATTGAACTACATCATTTTATTCCCCCCCCCCTTCAATTTACATCCAGTTCAGCATCCCTCATATTTTTGTCAGAACTTGACTTAAGATTAAATATCAAAAAACTATGTTACATGTACACGCATTTAAAAGAACAAATGATTACTTTCATGATCCTCGATATATCTTCTTCTTCTTCTGGTAATCTTCAAAAGGCGTTGTAGCCTATCACGAAGATGAACTAATACTAAAGATTACAAGTGGTGTGAGGAAGACAGATTGTTTCTAAGTGGGATAAGGAGAGTATATGCCTCAGAAGTAGTCCCTGGCAGTTCTCTGGACTGTCAGCATGCACTATATTTGCTGGAAGTCAGTTCCATTAACTTTGGGACAGAGTGTTGGGCAAATGCAAACTTGTCTACCTATGTCGCTTCTGGCTTGGTGCAACTGGAGGGTCATGTCATGGTACTTCCTGCTCGTGATTTGTTAAAGCCCGTCTGTACTAGTTTGGCCAGGGGGATAAGACCACCCTGCAAGGTCACTGACAGGTGGTTATCTCATCAAATCAGCTCTCAATTAATATAAGAAAAAGAGGATCATGGGGGACCAACAGGCACAGATTAGGCATTGTTTACTATATAGAGGGCGCAAGTAGCTATAAGTAGTGCAGTGGGAAAATGTTCAAGGAAGAGCGGAGAGACCATTGACTATCTTGTGCACCATTCCCAGTCTTCTTGCAGAGTGCCTTGTAGTTGTAGATATAGTAGGCAACTAAAAGGTGCTGATCATCTCAGTCAAACTGCTGCTTCTCTTGTGGTCCCCATTGTGAAGTAGCGTCCTGGACATCTGAGATGTTGTAGGGATCCCAGACACCGGAACAGTTCTCAAGATGAGGGTGGACTAGGGACTTGTACAAAAGAAGCCTGGGTATCAAACCTTCTGCATGGGACAACCTGAATAATAAAAACAAAAAGAGAGGAGAAATCAAATAAGATTAAAACTGCTGCATTATATTGGATTTTCAAAAATAGTACCTCCCCACTTTTTTTAGGTCTTGCATATTAATTTTATTAAAAAATGATAAACTTATGTCTATCTGATAGGGCCTTTTTTGAAGAGAAGAGTAAAGGTTTAGATGTATTTCCAATTATTTTAAAAGTAATTTCCAATTTATTTTAAGTTATTATTTGCTAGATCTAGACTTTTGTGAACAAAAGTTTGTTAGATATAATGTAATATTTAGGAAAAAATGCCTTTGAGTATGTCTTTTAATATGCTGAGAGAATAAACTGTAGCAACACCATAGTTTGTCACCTAAATAAAGCTAGAGAATAAATGAGAATTACAAGATATAAATGCAACACAAGATGACAGTTCCCCAAATCTTTGTATATAGTCCAAGTCGAGTGCGATGTTCGCATGGGCTTAGATTATACAGCCTGAATATTTTCGAACTTCATACAAACATAGGGTCTACCTTGCCAGAGTTCAACTTAGGTGTCTTGTTCCTGATTAGATCTACAGCATAACATTTGATGATCAGGTCCTGGTGCTCTTTGTTGCACTTCTGTGATCATTATCTGCTTCTTTGTTCCATAGGATCTACAATTAAAAGAAAACATAAGTAATGTTCCTGCTAATATCAAATGCATGCATTAGTTATCAGTTTATAACTTTGTTCATGTCCTTTAGAGAAAGAAATATCCATGTCATATGTAGGGTTGGATCCAGAATTCTCACCAACATAAAAGGGGTGGCATGAAATCCTGAAATAAACCAATTAATTCAAACAAGGCACAATGACATAACTAAGAGCGAAATCAGGGGAAGTGGGAGGGGGGGGGGGGAGGAGATACCTTTTTTGTTTTGTTTTTGTTGTTGTTGGTAGATCTAGCCTAGATCTACATTCAACTAAGCTGAATCTGGACCTGGATCACAATAATGACACATGTGCACGACTAGTCTAGTAAAGTAGTAGTGGAGCAAAAACGAGCCTAGACCCATGGCTATGCCTGGAAGTCTTTGCTAGGCTATGGCATAACACAAGCTATAGATCTAGATCTAGATCTAATTGCCCATTTTTAATATTATTAGTAGATCTAGACCCTAGGGGGCCTCTAGACCTAGATCCAGACCTGTCCCTATGCCACATCTGAATAAGGGGGCACAGAATGATTGTGCACCCCCCCCTCCATTACTTCCACATTGACCCACCTAAACCAGGCATTTATTTAGTCTTTTGTTTATTAGAATGCATTTATAGACTAGGCCTAGACTCTAGAGTCTAGATGATAGATCTAGATCTAGGCCTAGAATAGAATCTAGCCCTATAGATCTAGGCCTGTTTATACTTAAGTGCTAGATCTAGACTAGACCTAGGGAGAGCCGACCCTACCCCAATAAGAGGCTAACGAACGAAAGAGACGGAAAATTCGGTCTAGACTAGACCTAGCCTATCCTAGGCTCTGCTTTACAGTAACACACTGTAAAGTTATAGCCGCGCCAGCTCAGGAAACGCAGTCGCTTCTTGATGGAGTGTTACAGCCGGCTAGCACCGGCGAATTAAAAATCATAAACCGCTCGACGAGATCTCGTCGGCTTGGACTAGCAATGAGCCATTTGCGCAGTCTACAACAGGTCCACATCTACGACCGATTACTATCGGTAATCAAGCTATGAACTGAACTTAAAATTATGAGATGTGCTCTAATGAAATAACCTACGGTAAAATCCTGATTGTTTCTAAAAATATTACCGTCGATGACTTATATTAGAGTTCATTCAATCAGTTAATATTCTTTGGTCAGAAGAAAAAAAAAGAGGATGGGGTAGGGGGTTAACCGGGTAATACGTTGTGACAATGCGGAGAGCCCCTCACTGCAATGACGAACACATCACAATCATTTCAGAGACCTTTACACAAAATGGATCTTTACTTACTTTTCTTGATATCATAGGGTATCACTTCAATGTCAATGTTCGCCTGAAGATTTTCTGCTTCACTGAGATGTAATTGACAAACTTCTATTATAATAGAAATTCACTTAAAAGAAAAATGTTTCATTGTTCGTAATTGAATAACTTGAAAGTTGCAGTTCATACAACCGCCATTTTCGTGCTCAAATCGTAGGGAATTCTGGGAATGCAAAAAATGTTTTATGCATGACCTAATACATAACAAAATTTGTCGATGGCCAATCAACAAACAGTAGTTGGCGTATTTTTTACGTCATTGCTCATGAATATTCATTGACCCTCCAAAACCGTCGTTCAAATCGGACAAAACCCCCATAATGCATCCAATGCAAAACCTATGGAATGTCAAAGGTCACGATTTTAGTTGGCCCTCTAGTCCTCCTACGGAGGACATACTGTGTATGATCGAATCTCTTTGGCAGTTTTAGGGAACTACGCCATCTACGGCGAGACAGAGAAAGTTCAGAAAAAGTGTTTTCGGAGTTTCGAGGCCAGTGGAAAGGCATATAGTCGGTAGGCCATGTAATTGTATCGTGTTTTTGCGTGGTCTGATCAGTGGTGTTAGAAATAAAATTCATGATAATCTCCCAAATATTATAAAACATGCATAAACACTCTGTTCTCCTCACGATTATGCTCCCAAATCGATGAAAATAAAATAATTCTGACGTTTATTTCAATAGTTATTATTCGTGAACAACTGCTATTATAATACACGCTGGCTTCTGGTTTACGTACTTTCGGCCAATCAGAAGGCAGCATTTTCAGGCTCGTACACGTTCGCGATCGCAATCAAATTCTACGTTGACAAGCAATATGGCGACCGACGCTACGGCTGCTTGTTCGTCAACAAGTTCAGAATTGAAGTGTTTTATTCACTCCGAAAGTGCTTCTGACGATGATTTAAAGGCATTTAATGCAACAACGTGGGCCAAAGTTTTCACTAGCGCTGCGATTTGGAAATATTCCAACGGGAAAAAGGCCAAAATTGCAACAGAATTTCTGGCACTGATCGACTCAACCAGCGACGCCGACAGCGTTGAAATTCCACAACAAGCAGGTTTTCATCGAAAATGCTACCAGCAATTTACAGATAAGACAAAGGTTGACCAAGCTAAGAGAAAGCAGGAGAAAGCAGAACTGGAAGATGAAGGTGAGTTTACTTGACAATATTTTCACAGGAAATTGCATGTGATCATTTACTTGTGATAAGGCCTAGCCAGGCCCTATAGGCCAGGGCTAGGCTAGCCCTAACTCTATTGATCGCCAGCGCTACCGCGCTGGCGATCCGTAGGGTTAGCCTAGCCCTAGGCCTTGATCTAGTCATGTTACACCAAACCTTAACTTAGGCCCTAGGGCAAGGCCCAAGTCAAGATCATGAATGAACGGTGCCAAATATTGATTAAAATTCATGTGAGCAACCGATCAATAACCATGTTCATTTTTTTCTAAAGTAACTGAAATAAGAAATGATTTCCTACATGGCACATGCAATTAAATTTAATAATTTTAAAATGTAGTCGCGTGTAATCACATTCACAGCAGCCTTAGCCCTTAGCAATGTTACTTGTAACTTGTTTGTTAGTGTCTATAATTAGATAGATGTGACTTGAGTTGAGTTGAGAAAAAATGGTCCCCTCATCATTGCCAAAACAAAAGGCATTGCCATTGGTAAAATGGCGCTCATTTAAAAATAGAAAAATTAAATAGACTACAATCTACAATCATATTATTATGATGTAGATTCTACATCATAATAATATGATGCAATACATACCGATGTAATGTCTTTGACATGCCACCGTGTATGTATTGACATTGTTAGTAAAGCTGGCCAGCGCCTAGAGGGATGGAATGCTGCTCAAATTTTTATACACAAAAAGAGATTCAGTCATTTTGCAGATTGACTATTCATTTTTTACTGTGTATGATGCAATACATACCGATGCATGTATTTGATATGAATTACTAATAAAGCTGGCCAGCGCCTAGAGGGACGGAATGCTGCCCAAATTTTCATTCACGAAAAGAGATCCAGACCCATTTTGGATTGTGCCTGTCATTTTGTAGTTATTGACTATTCATTTTTTACTGTGTATGATGCAATACATACCGATGCATGTATTTGATATGAATTACTAATAAAGCTGGCCAGCGCCTAGAGGGACGGAATGCTGCCCAAATTATTATTCACGAAAAGAGATCCAGACCCATTTTGGATTGTGCCTGTCATTTTGTAGTTATTGACTATTCATTTTTTTTCTGTGTGTGATGCAATACATACCGATGCATGTATTTGATATGAATTACTAAAAATATTCATTCACAAAAAAAGATCCAGACCTATATTCGGTTGTAAAAGAGCCGAACTACAGCATTTAAAGCAGGCCCATTATGACCCTTTTTTAAAGGGATTGTTTTACATAATGCAATAAAGCGTGTGTTTTTGTCACTGCATGGTATACACATAAATAGTCCTCTTGTTCTCCTTATGATACTTTCTTCT
This sequence comes from Strongylocentrotus droebachiensis, assembly GCA_035222895.1. Classification (NCBI taxonomy): domain Eukaryota; kingdom Metazoa; phylum Echinodermata; class Echinoidea; order Camarodonta; family Strongylocentrotidae; genus Strongylocentrotus; species Strongylocentrotus droebachiensis. The sequence goes on along the minus strand of JAVYIG010004340.1, from coordinate 114,702 downwards.
GAAATAAATGCTCCTTTTATCATCTTGCAATTACATTATAATTTATTTTTGCGAGCAAATTAGTGTGTTCCACACTTGGAAATTACTAACTATTTATTGTTGCAAACCCAGAATTAATTGACATATAATAATTGCATAAAAAGTACATATGCGTATCACATATCTATTATTTAATTGCTCTTTTCATTTTATTTTTATATTTCCCCAGATTCATCTAAAGAACCAGAGCTGAAGAAGCCACGAAGGGAACTACGATCCAGAGAGGCAGCCACCAGTTCCCGACGTTCTGTGCACGTACTCCCAGCAGAGTGTATCATCTGTCAGAAGAGTGGACGGTTGGATGTAAAGAAGCAAGGCAAGCGTGTAAAGGAGCCACTTTCCAACTGTGAGATAGTCAACGGAGGTACATCATGCTCAAGACTGCAACCAGAAGTGAAATTGTAATGCCACCAAACCAGGATTCACTGCGGAAACACATCCAGAGGGCCAGTTTTCAGGCAAACATCTTCAAAAAGAGCCTTGTTCAAAACCAAGATCTGCCATCGCCAGTCAACCATGGATGGAAAATGGAGGATAGTGAGCTTGCCATTGACTGGATGGATCTGGCACCAGCACCAGAAAGTGTACTGGAACTGGCATTCTGCAAGTGTAAGCGCTCAAAATGCAAGGCAGAAGATGCTGACGATGGATGCTGTGCTAATCTTGGCCTTCAGTGTACAGACCTATGCCAATGCAAAAACTGTGACAACTTGGAACCTCTGATAGCTGACGAAGATGCAAATAATCCAGCAAGTGATTCTGATGATGAGGAAGGGGAAGACGATTTTGGTGAGGAGGAGCACTAAAGTAAGTATCTAAGCTTAATATTGCTCATATTAATGTTTGTCCAATCATTTAGTTGATCTAAGACAGGGACTAACAACATGGGACAGGCGCAATTTTTTGCCCATAAATCCAAGAATTGCGCTGGTTCTTATTTAAAGCCCTGATGAGGAATAAAGGTATATTCTTGAAAAGTCCTATTTGGCAGTATTTGAAACTCCACATTTGTGAACTGATATATGGCACTGGTATCTGGCTTGGCTTCTTGGAGGGCTGGACAAATCATGCTGTAATAGGTTCTGGAAAACAAACAAACACAAACTCAAATGTTTATTGTAACATGAAGACACCAATATTTCACCGATGATTACATAAAATTTCAGTATTATTTAATGTGCATCAAGTGCACGTGAAAACTTAAAAGAGCTACTGGACAGCATGCTTTAGTTCATCAGGAGATGCAACAAGTTCATAATTTACCCAAAACATACTGAAAACTCAGAACTAATTTGCAGCACATACAGCTCTTCCCTTTTTAAGGCGGCTCTCTATCTTCAATGACAAAAAAATCACTTAACAAATCATTAAAAATCAATCATTTGTCATACAACTTTGTAACCTTGCACAGGTCAAGGTCAAGTTCAAAGGTTTAGGTAAAGGTCAAAAGGTTATTTCCGATTAAATTGTAGAGCAATTTTTCAAAGTTTATGCATTTTTTAATTTTTTAATCTGATTTCTTCTTTCGCAGGAGATGTCGATGTCGGTTTATCCTGATCATTCTTCTGCGAGGACTGGTGTCTCAGAAGGAACACGCACAGGTGAACAGCTTCTGCTCTCCCGGCTTGTTGGTCTTCTTGGTAACCTTTCCCCGAGGCGACCTGTTGGATGAACATGGGGACCATCGTGAACTCCTCGGCCAAAAATCATTAACTAAGGTACCTAGAAAAAAATTGAATCATAGGAATAAAGGTCATCATCCAATAATGATTTGTACCAAATTAGAAACAAATCTGATAAAAATTAAACAAATGCATAAACTTTGAAAAACTTTGAAAAATTGCTCTAAAATATGGCCGGAAATGACCTTTTGACCTTGACCTTGACCTTTGACCTTCATTTTCCCCCCATTTTTGGAAACCCCAATTATTCTCATATAAGTGTGCAAGGTTACAGTGTTGTAGGACAAATGATTGATTTTTAATGATTTTTTAAGTTATTTTGGACATTGAATGTAGAGGGCTCCCTCTGTTGTTGAAATGCCATTTCACTAATTAGCTGATTATCTCATTAATGGGATCATATTTTTTCGGGGAACAAAATGTTTTTTTCTTCAGTAGCAGCCATATAACCAATTTATAATGTTAGATTCTAACACCAGTCATCAGACCACGCAACTTTTTAAATGAAGCCTTAACACTGATATGGCCTACAGTCTAATATTAGTTTTCAACCTCTAGTTATCTGTTTAACCATTGTTTATCACGTTTTGAAGACTGTTACCATGGAAATGTGTTGTACCACAAGATCAAGGATGTGTTGGACCTGTGCAAATTCATTTGGAGGCACGGATGTGGCAAATAAAGGCGTTTAAATAATGCAAACTTTCGGTGCACGAGACCTCAGTCATTTTACGTCACATGTGTGTGGTATGTACATTGAACTATGAATGAAAACGTAGACGAAGATGGCGCTATATTAAATGGATGCAAGAGTGTATGGAGCGATGTGTAGACCCAGGCGTTGAAACTCATGCTGGATGTCGGGATCCATCGACATTATAACAGTTGAAAACTAGCAGAACTTGAAAATGAACTTATGAAGTACTTTTAAGACTATATTGAAAGATAAATAGAAGCCCAGTTTTGTGGAACTTATGACTTGAAGTACAAATGGTAGCTGGTTTATGATTTCATTGGAGCAATGTTTGCAGATTATGAGCTTACAATGGCGGAAAGCAATGATGATTTGGCATGGCTGTCATCAGCCCAAGCCCGTACTAGTAATCAGAACGAAAAACCAGACCAAACTACGCATGTAATTACACATACTGGCATATCTGGAGAAACAAGATCAACTCCACATGAAGAAAGTCGGGCATCGGACATGATATGGATACAATCTGAGTATGAAACAACAAGGTACGATGACGTGAAATCTAGTGACAGTGTGTCAAATATTGGACCGGCAACTGCAAGCTTCTTACCAAGAAGGAGGGATTCACGTGCTCAGTCTGTCACCAGCAATGCGAGTAGTACCAGAAGTTCTGCGTCACAGGCTAGGATTGAAGCTGCTGCGAGGCAAGCAGAACTAAGAATAAAGGCTGAAGCCTTACAGATGAAACATGATTTGGACAATGAAATGCAGCTCATCCAGAGAAGGAGGGAGCAGCTTGAGCTACAGACTGAGATAGCTGCAACAAACGCCAGACTTGCAGCCATTGAAAATATAGAGGCGGAAAGTCAGCAAAGGCAGGTTGTAGAAGATCTTCGCCCAGAATACGAGGTTAAATGTGATATTCCAGCTACACCAGGACGTGCAGAAACACATGGAAGACCAAGTGTAGAGAATTATCAAACAAGTACAGCCATTCCGCCAGACACTCCAACGAAGAAATTTGATCTCACTGCCTACTTAATGCAGCAGAATGAGGTAGTGAGGCAGCAGAATGATCTGACAAAGGTGCTGGTAGAGTGTCACATGAGATCTTCCCTACCACAAAGAACACTTACTCCATTTCATGGTAATCCGCTGGAGTACAATGCCTTCCTGAGAGCCTTCCAACATAGCGTCGAAGAAAAGACTAACAATCCCAAAGACAGGCTTTACTACCTCGAACAATACACAAGAGGTGAGGCAAACACCATGGTGCGCAGCTGCATGTGCAATGTGAATGTTGAGGCAGCATACGCAAAGGCAAGAGAAATGTTGGAAAAGGCCTTTGGAAATAAATATCGCATCACAGACGCCATTATAGGAAAGGTAGAGGACTGGCCGGAAATAAAGGCTGATGAGGTAGAAAAACTGACCAGTTTTTCTTTGTGCCTGACAGAGTTGCTCAACACAGCAAGAGATCTAGGACAATGCCATGAGATCAATCATTCCCACAATATCCGGATGGTGGTGTCCAAGTTGCCATACCGCCTACGGGAGAAGTGGCGTCAAAGGGCAGACTACATACAAGAGGAAAGGGGCCTGTCCATTCAGTTTGCCGATGCAGTATCCTTTGTGTCCAAGGAGGCTCGAGTGCTCTCAAATCCTGTATACGGGAATATTAAAGGGCCACAAAGGAAGGCAGAACCCAGCTCTACGAATGCAAAGCCAAGAAATGAAAGGCGTGGCTTTTCTGCAAATGTAAACCAGCCAGACAACGTGTCAGTCAAACCAGAACAGTACTGTCTTTACTGCAAGACATCAACCCACATGCTAGACAGCTGTAACAGACTTGGAGGCAAACCATACGGAGAACGTCTGCAATTTTGCAAGTCCCAGGGACTTTGTTACTCATGCCTGAAGAAGTCTTCGCATTTTGCAAGGGATTGCAAAAACAGGCTGGAATGTGCTGTGTGCAATTCGTCGCACCCTACGATTTTGCACAAGCAATACCAACAATACCAACGGGCGCCCACCAACCAAGAGCCACCACAAGAGCAAGCTACTAGTAATCAAGTGCCACACGAAGAGGAAGCCTCGGCAGTAGCAGATGAATCCATCTCAACCGAAAGGGTTAAACGAAGCTTGACCAGCATGGAGGAAGGATCGAACACACTCCCTATCATCATTCCAGTAACTCTACGATCCAGAACTACTGGTAGAAAAATAAGAACCAATGCCTTTCTCGACAATGGGAGTAATGCAGTGTTCTGCACACAAGAAGTCAAGGAGAGCTTGCAGCTTACTGGCAGGAAAGGGAGGATTCAGCTTCAAACCCTGACGGAGGATAGGCTTACCAATTGTGAGGTTATCAGTGACTTAGAGGTACTAGACTTGGAAGAAAAAACAAGCATCAACATTGACGAAGCATATGTGCAGGCCATTCCAATCAGCAAAACAGAGGTGCCATCATCCGCAGAATTGAATAAGTACTCGTATCTTCGTGGGATTCAACTTCCAGAACTCGATGCAGAAGTGGGCCTGTTGATAGGGAACAACATTCCTGAAGCTGCAGAGCCCTTAGAAGTGATTAACAGTCGAGATGGTGGCCCGTTTGCTTTCAGGACGGTACTAGGATGGGCAGTGTGTGGTGCAAAGAGAGCCAATCGACCCCAACGGATTTCATCTCACCGGATTTCGGTGAAAACTGACCTAAATGAACAGATGATCGGCATGTTCAACCGGGACTTCAGTGAGCGGTTAATTGAGGATACTCCTGAACGATCAATACAGGACCAACGGTTCTTGAACATTGTGGAAGGTTCACTACAGCATGTTGATGGACACTTCGAGATTGCCATGCCACTCAAGAACAAGAATGTCTCTTTACCAACAAACAAGCCACAAGCTGAGCAACGTCTACAACACCTGCGAAGGAAATTTGAAAGACAGCCACCCTTCCGTGAAGAGTACATGAAATTCATGGGAAAGGTTATGGACAGAAAATTCGCAGAGAAGGTCCCGGAAGACGAGATTCAGAGAGATGATGGAAGAGTGTGGTACGTTCCACATCATGGCGTCTTCCACCCACAGAAACGGAAGTTGAGAGTCGTGTATGACTGCGCAGCATCGTACAAAGGCCGGTCACTGAATACAGAACTCTTACAGGGGCCGGATCTGACAAATAGCCTCGTTGGTGTTCTTATCAGGTTTCGGCAGGACAAGGTGGCTGTAATGGCGGACATAGAAGCCATGTTCTCTCAGGTTCGAATCCCCAAGGATGATAGGGATCTCCTGCGATTTCTGTGGTGGCCTGAAGGAGACATCCAAAGACCAATTGAGGAGCATCGAATGACTGTGCATGTCTTTGGGGCAACATCATCACCTGCATGTGCCAACTATGCATTGAAGCGCACTGCAGATGGCCAGAAAGAAGATGTTGCAAAGATCATCAAGCACAACTTCTATGTTGATGACTGCCTCTACTCAACTTCTACAGCAAAGAAGGCCACAGAACTCTCCGAAGATCTGCAGGAAGCCTGTAGAAAAGGAGGATTTCACCTCACTAAATGGATCAGCAACGACAGAAAAGTCATAGAGGCCATCCCCAAGGAGGAACGGGCAAGTGGAGTCCAAGAGCTGATATTCGACAAGGAAAAATTACCACAAGAAAGGGCACTTGGAATTATCTGGTGTGCGGAATCAGACTCATTCAGTGTCAACATTCAAACCAAGCTACGTCCTTTGTCGAAAAGAGGAATGCTATCAAGTCTGAGTTCAGTTTATGACCCCCTTGGATTTGTAGCCCCAGTCATCCTAGTAGCCAAGGCTCTTCTTCAAAATCTGTGCAGAAAGGGAATTGGCTGGGACGAGGAAATCCCCAGAGCAGAAGCTGAACTATGGAAGGAATGGTTGGCAGATCTTCCAAGGCTGTCAGAGTTCAAGATGGATAGATGCCTTAGACCATCAGGATATGAGCAGGCAGAGGTCTCCTTACATCACTTCGCTGATGCCAGTGAGGTTGGCTATGGGACGGTCTCCTACCTTAGACTTGTCAACAATAAGAGAGAGACAACGGTTTCCTTCGTCATGAGTAAAGCAAGAGTGGCACCAATCAAACAAGTCTCCATCCCTAGAATGGAGTTGACAGCTGCATGTGTTGCCGTGCGAGTTAACCAAATGCTCAAAAGGGAACTGACAATACAGGTGAAGGAAACATACTACTGGACAGATAGTATGACTGTTCTGCGCTACATCCAGAATGAAACAGCAAGGTTTCAAACATTTGTAGCCAACAGGTTAGCAGTTATTCATGACGGGTCCATTCCTGACCAATGGCGCTATGTGAACACCAGCCTCAATCCAGCTGATGTTAGCTCGAGAGGGATGAAGGTGCAAGAATTCTTGCTAAGAGAAGATTGGAAGAACGGCCCAGAGTTTCTTTTGCACTCGGAAGAAGATTGGCCCAAGACAAATGATGAAGTCACAGATGATGTAAACGCACCACTTGAAATCAAGAAGAACTGTATGATGGGTTCAACAAAGACTGGAGGAGAAGAGTGCGCCGTGAACAAGTTGATATCACACTACTCAGATTGGACAAGATTACGAAGGGCAGTTGCTTGGTGGCTAAGGCTCAAAGAAAAGCTGAAGGAAAGGGCCAAGTTGTCCTCAGATAAAGTGTGTACTGGCACCCTTACAGTAGCAGAAGTGAATGGTGCAGAACTGGCTATTGTCCGGTGGGTGCAATTTGAGTCCTTCCAGGAAGAAATAGAAGCCTTAAATCAGAAGGGAAATCAACAGTCAGGAAAGGCCATACGCAAGGGCAGCAGCATCATAAAGCTAGATCCAGAACTGCATGACAAAGTACTGAGAGTTGGCGGACGACTAAGGAATGCCGAGATTGATGGAAATGCAAAACATCAGGTGATCTTGCCCAAAAAGCACCATGTGTCTACCTTGATAGTAAGACATGTTCATCAAAGTGTAGCACATCAAGGTCAAAACCATGTGCTAGCAGAACTTCTTCAGAAGTATTGGATAATTGGAGCAGGTGTGCTGACAAAGACAATCATCAGAAAATGTGTTACATGCAGAAGGTACCAAGCCAAAACAAACACACAAAAGATGGCAGATCTTCCAAGGCCTAGGGTTGCAGCATGTGAACCACCCTTCACATATACAGGCATGGACTATTTCGGACCTTTCGAGACGAGGCGTGGTCGAAGCATGCAGAAACGTTATGGTGTTGTGTTCACCTGTATGACCAGCCGAGCGATACACATAGAAGTGGCAAGCAGCTTGGACACCAGTTCTGCCATAGATGCCATAAGACGATTTGTTAGTCGAAGAGGTTCTGTCAAGACAATGTATTCAGACAATGGCACAAATTTGGTGGGTGCCTGTAGTGCATTGAAGCAGGCTCTACAGGAATGGAGTCAGGAGCAGATCATGAACTTTTGCTGTAATCGTGGAATTCAGTGGAATTTCAATCCACCTGCTGCATCACATTTTGGAGGAGTATGGGAACGACAAATAAGAACTATCAGAAAAATCCTTCATGCCATACTACATGAGCAGTACTTGAAAACTGCCCAGAGTGATGAACAGCTTCACACTTTAATGTGTGAGATAGAGGCAGTTATAAACAGTCGGCCCCTAACCAGAGCTTCAAATGACCCCAATGACCTGGATGTCATTACACCTAATCATCTACTACAGGCCAAGATGACTACAAGTCCACCCCCAGGGCGCTTCTCAGAGAAGGATGTATACTCTAAGAAAAGATGGCGGCAGATGCAGTTACTAGCAGATACCTTCTGGCGGAGATGGGTGCGTGAGTACCTTCCTACCTTGCAGCAACGGCAGAAGTGGGCCCAACCAAATCGCAGTCTACAAGTGGGAGACGTCGTCTTGATTGCTGATAAGGACGCGCCTAGATGTTCCTGGCAGATGGGACGAGTGGAGGAAGTATATCCGGGTAAAGATGGTCTAGTTCGCAGTGCAAGGATAAAGACAAAATCCACAACACTCACGAGGCCAGTGATAAAGCTGTGTTCGCTCCTGGAAGCAGAATAGTGCTCAACATGTATCTTTTTTTTGGTGAAGTTTGGATCACTGTGAATTTAATTTGGATCAAAAAAAATTGGAGCCTTGCTACCGCCATGTGGAATGTGATAAAGTACCTTTGTGAAATTGGTGCGAGCCAAGCGCCGCCAATGAAATTTATTTTGTCATCAACGTCGACTTTTGCAACCGCCATGTGGAATGTGATATAATACTTTGTGAAATGGTGCGAGCCAAGCGCCGCCAATGAAAATTATTCTGTGATCAACGTGAATTTATTTGGATCAAGAGCATTTTCAGCAACTATGAAGCACCGAGTGTTAAAAGCAATTCATAAATCGCGAGTCGAGTTCCTTCCGTGACGGAGAATAATTTGGATTGTGATAAAATACATTTGTGAAATTGGTGCGAGCCAAGCGCCGCCAATGAAAATTATTTTGTGATCAACGTCAATTTATTTTGGATCAAGAGCATTTCCAGCAACATTAAAGCACCGTGTGTTGAAAGCAATTCATAAATCGCGAGTCGAGTTTCTTCTGTGATGGAGAATAATCTACTCCATCAGATAAACAAGTTGGATGCAGATTCAAGTGTTTGAAGCGTGATAAATGATCAGCTGATAAAGTAATTTCAGAAGAATCTCACTAACTGCAAACTTCGAACAAAAACAAGACATATGAAGAACAATTTGTGATGTCCATGTTCCGTAAACTTTCAGACTTTCAGAGAATAGCAACAACACAGGAGGACATTATATAAAATGTTTACATTGAATGAGTATTTAAAATTTTGTGAAATTGAATAAGTTTTTTATTTTTTATGTTTTGTCATGCTAAACAATGTTTTTAACGTTTGATAAAATTGCAAAATTATGTTTTGTATTTTGGCAGGTATTAAAGCACAAGTGGTGCAGTGACACTATTTGTTTTTTGATCAGCCACCTCGATTTCATATAATTCAGATTTGGAATTATCAGTTTGGAGAAAGTTTTAGATTTCCAAAGGTAGATATGCATTTTGTGCAGGAACAATGGCTGACTTGTTCAATTCAAATTAGTGTTACTTACAGGTTGTAATACATGTACAATGTAGCTGTGTTTGTACGTAGGTTGGATTCCATGTCACACCAAAGCTGGATAAAGTTGAACTTGTTTTGTGAATTTGTTGGGATAAAAAGACCATTAGAGTAATCACTAGAAAGAAGTGCACATACAATTTGGTGATGTGAATTATTGTTACATTGTTACATTTGTTGAATACCTGACAACAAGACATTGTCATACAGGTGTATATGTTTTCTAACATTTGTAAGACAGATTGTATATCAATTAATAATTGTACCAACTTTAATAACAAAGATTTCTTAAATGATGAGTTTGTTTAAAGTCATAGTTTACTCAGCATAATGTTTGTTGACAATACATCATAGTTGTTTGTTTGTACACAGTACCATGTGAACATAGAAAGAGTTGAGAATATATGACGAAAGTACCGTCAATCCCTGTTTAAGCAAACACTGGGATCAGAACACATTATTATAGCCATGGGAGTTTATGTATTATGTTTATTATATCAAAGGCTCATGGTTTTGAATGGCTTTGTTGTAAGGTATTATTGATTTTAACTTTAGGTTAAAAACTGATATACAATGGTATAATTGGTTAATGTATCTAATAGTTAGGGAGTAAACTGAAGTTATGATAATTTCAAGACTTGTACTTTATTGATGTGAAGATATTGCATGGTTAATGAATGTTTGATAATTTGACTGGAATGCAATTTTAAAGAAATCAGTTTTTTGTTCTGAGACACAGTTAAATGTTTTTTGTTTGTTTTTTGATAATTACCAATGGCAAGGTATAACATTGGTTTGTTGAGTGAAGAGCTTGTATTCATAATGTATTAAGGGGGAAATCTACATTAGTAACGAATACCGGTAGGTTAATAAGTAAGTTGACTAGTGTTTGTTTAATTTCTTTTGCAAAAAAAAAAAAAATATACCAAAAACGAAACAAAACAACAAAAAAAGTGTACTTACAGATGAGAATTTGCATAGTTGCATGAATATGCAGCTACTTACGCATTATAGTTTGACTTGAAATTTTGTTGGCTACATGATGGTAAATTGTTGATGGAACGCAAGAAGCATTTATTGGCGAGTAGTGGTTTATCATGAATTCAGGTCGATGGATTTTCGATCATGTGTGAGTTTCGCTATTAGATTAATGAAGCAGGATATTCTTTAGAAACATACAGGCTAGTATGCATGCTGGCATTTTAAGGTTTGAGAATAATCACTTTGGGAATAATTGTTTGTTATGCAAGGAATACATGTATAATGACCATTGTTTGTGTGAAGGACACCTGAGGCAGAGATGCATTACTCATAGTAAAGTTAAAGGTACATGTATGGTATCACATTCATCATACAGTAAGTGTCTTTATAGTAGTAAGACGACTTACAGGTTTATGTTCAGAGTTGATACATTTGTTGTTGAAGTAAGGATTAGTAATTGTATTGTTTAAAGTGAAGACAATTAAGGGGCCGGAATGTTAATGGCAGTTTTAGGGAACTACGCCATCTACGGCGAGACAGAGAAAGTTCAGAAAAAGTGTTTTCGGAGTTTCGAGGCCAGTGGAAAGGCATATTAGTTTTCAACCTCTAGTTATCTGTTTAACCATTGTTTATCACGTTTTGAAGACTGTTACCATGGAAATGTGTTGTACCACAAGATCAAGGATGTGTTGGACCTGTGCAAATTCATTTGGAGGCACGGATGTGGCAAATAAAGGCGTTTAAATAATGCAAACTTTCGGTGCACGAGACCTCAGTCATTTTACGTCACATGTGTGTGGTATGTACATTGAACTATGAATGAAAACGTAGACGAAGATGGCGCTATATTAAATGGATGCAAGAGTGTATGGAGCGATGTGTAGACCCAGGCGTTGAAACTCATGCTGGATGTCGGGATCCATCGACATTATAACAGTTAGGGTTAAATCAAGACCTAATTTTAAAAAAAAAAGCCCCAATCTGTGCCGCAGAAGAAAATAACGCTGCCTTAACACAATGTCACACGCATCTAAAAGTCCCCATTACCGAATTATTAACAAATTCGCTCAGTGACCGCTGCCCAGCCTGCCCTTTGTGTTTAGCGGGGTTACGTAATATTTACATCTCTACATTGTCTAACTGCATAGGTACAATTATGTTCAGTTACATCACATTTTATTAACGAGCTAATTAATTATGCCAACAGCTGCCCGTGAGCAGCTTCTCAATAATCAATGCGAGTAGAATCAACAGGGTACACAATGTCATGCATCTGGAAGACATTATCAAGCGCCTTATCCACGGTTTACATCTTTAAAAAAAGGGCCTCTGGGCGATTTTCATGAAGTGTATCTGGCGCGATTTTATTGATTCCATATTGTATTTTTTCAGAAAGAGGGGTAAAATCAATGGAGAGAAACTGTTAATAATATTCCGTTCGGGCAACCGTCAACTCGTATTGGGCAATAGCACTAGATCTGGCCTTAAAACGTTATTATAATTGAGCGTTGTCGTTTGATGTCGCTCGCCAAATTTAGAAACTTAAAAGTGGATGTTTGATTTAAGATTATGTCATAGTCCCATACGCCTTTTGGGTCTAGTTTTGAAATACGAGGACTTTCGATTTGTAATGGATATAACCTGAAGAAAAAATCAATTAGTATAGGCCTACTCATTATAACAAAATGATATAAAGCTTATTGTTACACAACATTGGCTAAGCTTTATCATGATGACAAGCATCTAGATTCTAGAACATACGGCGCAGTCTGAAAAAATAAAAGGAATACTGTAAAGTCTTGATAAAAAACGGAATTTGCACTTATATATTTTGAAAAATAAAATATTAATTATATAGTTTTTTTAGAGATAGAAGAGCGTTATTAACTATGTGTTAAATTGTGTGAGTTAATGCCCAAACAGACGAAGAATGATGTACATTATACTTCTATGTGTGAACGCGTGCAGATCGGACGACCCTAATTTTGGCGCGCGCTGAATTAAGTACCCGACACCTTTCGACTAATAATAGCCCCCTGGAGGCTAAATTATCGATCAGGACCCCGAATATGAGCTCGCGTTTCGGTCAAATTATTAGTAATCGTCTGCTTCTGCGAGCGAAGCATGGATTTGACGAGCATGTTGGATCGCTTATCTCGGAGCAATTACGTATAATTGAAACACTTTTTTTCTTTCTCTCTTTCATTCTCCCGTGACATGTACTTAACCCGCTTTACTCTCGAATGACTGATTAGTCCCAATTGAAACACATATTATATTCCAATTCGTTATGCAATGAATTCCCTGTAGATAAACATTATTCCGTCACCATTTCTTTTAAAATGTTTCTCTAGTAACCAAGATATCCTGCCAAATTAGTGTATTTTCAATTCGTTATACATTGAACCTCTCTTAGATGATTCCTAACCGTTTTCTAGTAATACTAATGCACTGATTGCTACCCAAGAGTATTGTAAATTCAAAAACGAATCGACCTGTTTGAAGAAGCGATAAACGTCGACACAAATAAAACGATAAGTAAGCGAAAACCCTGCTGTATCATAGTTTAAAGGGTCATTTATGATAATCAACAGTTTCCGAAATGCACCACTGGAACACGGTAGTTCCTGTCTTAAACCTAATGGAATGAGAGAATCATTTTATAGTCAATTGTTTAACAAAAATCTATAATTTTACTATCTCGTATTTCGTAACAATATGTTACACTTTAAAAACAAATCGACCTGTCGGAAGTTATAACCGTCGAAGAAAAAAGTAAGCAATAAATCCTGCTGCATCATAGTTTAAAGGGTCATTTATAATAATCAACAGTTTCCGAAATGCACTATGTTCTTGCAATAATTATCCACTTTTGGGGACCGATATTACCGATATAACAACACAACAATATGTGATATCAATCATATTGTAGTCTGTTTTTTCACCTTTGGATGAAGCCTGCTTTATTGTTTGAACTTTATCACTATTATAATTACTGTTAGGTCCAGCAGTCACTCCATCCCGTCATATTCCAGTGACATCACCAGGGGAGAGAGACAGACATACGGGGTTATATTACTATTTCTTCTTCGGCTGTTGTCCTAATCCAATATTTGTCAAATCTGCCTTTTCGTTGACACTGCCTTCAACGTTATGACCATACATTTTCATCCATCAGTCGACAGGAAATTAGCGCGCGAACGCTGTGGACACAATACTTGAGTGGTCGTCTGACGCTAGTGTGCCCCACGTCCTGATTTCTGCCGGCTCATACGAAAGGAGAAATTAATAAAATTTGAGAAAAGGATGGGGAGGGAGGGGGGGGGGGGGGGGGGTTCTACGAATCACTTATTTATTCATGTGAATATTTATGAATGTATTTATTATCATTCATTTATTTATTTAAAGTAGGGATAATGAAACGTACAAAAAGTGTTAGTTATTTTTATCAAAACAGCTAAAGTATTTTTTTGGCAATGTCTTTATTTATTATTTCATTTTAAAGCAGAGATGTGAAAGTAGCAAAATGAGTCAAAATGCTTAAAAGTTTAGTAAAAACGGGCTTTGGTTTTTTTATTTCTTTATTTAATAATTTCTTCATTTTTTTGTTTATTTTTATTCATTTATTTATTATTGTTTTATTTTGTATCATCATTTTTATGAGGCGGGGGTTATAACTTGAAAACGACAGTTCCTTACCTCTGGAATAATTCCTTATCAGCTAACACATCTTTCCAAACGCGTTTGGATAGTAAAAGTTGAGACATTTGTTTGGGAGGGGGCGGGAGGTGGGTATATTCTTTACTATGAGGGGGGGGGGGGGGGATTACAAAAGCTATTCTTTACCCCCTACAAAATAAGCCTTTTTTTATCTTGGGGTGGGGGTCAAAAACCTTGTAAAAACCCTTATTCTTACCCCTGGCATAATCAGCCTCTCCACATCAGCCAGTACGTCATTCCACTCATCGGGCTTCTGCGGGGCATCGGCGGGCATCTGATCCAGCAGGTAGCCCGGGGCTACTTGGGCAAGGGCTGGTCGGTCCTCGATACCGTCCTGGTAACGCGAGATGTAGTCCACCATCTCCTTGCCCCAGACACGGAAATCATCGGAGGTCGTCATGGCAACGGTCGTATGAGAGGAGGTTCCTTATTTCTCTTTCTGCAGGAACGAAAAACAAAGTATTAGAGAAATGATTATAAAGAGTAATAATATTAAAAGTAAGAATTATAATGATAATAATAATGATTCATCATCATCATCATCATCATTTCGAAATTTTTAGATGTCAAATTACTGGATTTTTTCTTTTTTTCTTCAAGATTTGTAACGCAAACTTTGCCCTGCTCTCCACGCACATCCCATTGTCATTTTTATCATTATTACTCCGATTTTTAATTTTACCAAGAGTTTCGCTACAATGGCATGGCGTTAACTGGCGTATACAGAAATTCATGGGGAGGGAACTCGGATCATCGTCTTTGAATAAATATGTTTAAATTTGGGCAGCGAGATTATCAAATGTAGTTTTCATGTAAACCTTAATAATATATCAAAATAATGTCGTATATTATTAAAGTGGCATATCAGCTCCCTGGCAAAAATGCGCCCGTACGCCTATACTTACTTACAACATGAATAAAGTACACCTTGACATCTATAGTTAGGTTGATCAAACGAGAACGTCGCCTTCGTATCTTATACCCTTTTCTAACTGCACCGATTTTCATCGGATGCATCCGGACGCATCCGATGAAAGTGGCAGTTAGAAAGCAACAGAGGAGAAAAAGGCGATTAAATAGCCGATGAAAAGAAGAGAAATAGGCGATTAAATTCTCCTGCTAAGAGCAGGAGAAATTCTCATTCTATCGGTGTGACACCGATGAAACATGCAGTTAGAAAACGTTCGGGAGAAAAAGGCGATTAAAACAGCGATTAAAATGGTCAAAGGTCGCAGTATACGCGCGCTTTATCGTTACCAGCTGTGTTTGTTGACTTATGGTTGAACATGCTGCATGCTAGCTAGATGGAGCGCGGGCTTAATAATTACGTAATAATTACGTAATAATTCTTCACTTCCGGCAAGGGCTCGCCACAGCGAGTGAATTTCACCGGCAGTTAGAAAGCAACAGGGGGAAAACTGCGGTTTCACCTTTGTTTACATAAGGAAAATTCAATCGGTATTTTCATCGGTGTGACTCCGATAGAGTGCAGTTAGAAAAGGGTATTAGACTTAATTAGCGATGTTACGTAATGTCATCAAGAAAGCGACACGCGGAGTATAACATGTACAAATTACGTATAGATATAGTCACTTTTTTTTGCATATGCATGGATAAAAACAATACCATAGCCCAAGTGCGGATCCAGCCAGTGGCAAGTGGGGGGGGGGGGGCAATTTGTGAGAAAATAATTAATGGCGTGATCCGCGCATGAGTGGACAGGGGGCGTCTAAAAATGTAATTGTTGTTAAATGATCATATGGGCCTAAAACACGAATTTATAGGACTAGTTCTGACCTGGAAAATGACCCGAATCTCGGAGCATGGCCTGGACCGGGCTTTGACCTAACAGTAGGTCCATGGTTTGATGAACACATACATCAGACATGGAATAAATTTGTGTAGAAAATAGGATGGGACAGTAAACAGGGCTGTCAACCCTCCCGCATTTGGAGGGAGTCCCACGCCACCACGCCCTTCCTCCCGCTTCGATGTAGAATCTCCCGGTTTATGAAAAAACCTCCCGCCAAACATGCAGCGTGTCCACACACAAAATAATTTATCCCAAAACTCTATAACGAAACGTCGTATAAAGAATAAAGAATCTTCGTAAATGATTCCAAAATTCATAAAGTCTAAATGCCGTAGACACACGTGTTATAAGTCATTTTTTTCTCAAAAAAAAACTTTTGTACACGAGTCAATTAGAAATAGTATTTTTTCGAAAAAATCCGTGTACAACCCCCCCCCCCCCCCGATCAACAAATTTTTGGCGGGAAAATCTCAAATGATACCCCCCCCCCTTCTTTACTTTTCTTCTTCATTTTATTTTCCTTACCTTAATCTCCTATTTTCCTTTTTCATTTCCCTTTCCTCTCTTCTCTATTTTTTTTTATTTTTGGGGGAGGGGGAGGCAAGGCCCTTTCGCCCCCATCTCCTTCTTTCCCCTTTTTCTTTTCTTCTTCCTTTTCTTTCTTTCTTTTCTCTCCCCTTTCCCGTTCCCTTCTTTTCCTTATCTCTCTTTTCTGGGGGGGGGGGGCCTGGATCCGCGCCTGCCAAAGCCTACAATATTGCTCAAATGTTTGGAAGATTGGCATATTAATGAGGAATGAATCAGGTGGTGATACCAGAATAATTATGGGTTTATTCAGGAAAATATGAAAACTATTTTTTTTTGTCTGTCGGCTTGATAATTTTCAAACTGCTAAATATCTGTGATATGCATAAACAAAGTTATATTTTCCTTCTGCATCGTTACACGTTTTTCAAAATGTTTGATAATCAAATAGGTAAATAGATAAATAATGCGCTGCAATTCTAAATAGTATTGATTCAGACTCCTAGTATTCAGTAATTAAATCTTTCAATTGGTAATTTGCCAAGCTATATATTATGTGGTCAAGGTAACATGAATTTGATCACGTGAGACTTCAACGACTTCAAATTGTTCAAGCTTAAAGTGTTGCAATGAATAAATATGATATTAATTACATATAATGATAAAATGTATATGATAGGCAATCGTGTGTATGTCAGAGGACCACACAGTACGAGGTTCGAATCCATGTCACGGCACTGCCATTCCAGTGACAAGGCATTCGTCTCAATCTGCCTCTCCCCTCCCAGGAGAGGTGAATGGTTACTCGCTGGAAAGAAATTTCTTGAATACTCGTGTAGGCCTATCGTGCAGATCATGGTAGCTCGACTAAGCCAGGGTAAAATTAACTACGATACTTTAGTATACAATGCATCTGTATTTCATCATCATCACAATCCCTCTCATTCATACCAATATTATCATTTTCATCATCATCATCTCATCATAATTGTTATCATCATTATCATCAGTAGTATAATCATCATCATCATCATCATCATCATCATTATCATCATCATCATCATCATCATCATCGTCATTATCGTCATTATCGTCATCATCAACAGCATCATCATAATCATCATCTCATCATAATTGTTATCATCATTATCATCAGTAGTATAATCATCATCATCATCACCATCATTTTGTTCATCATCGTCATCATCGTCATCATCAACAGCATCATCATAATCACCATCACCATCATTTTGTTCATCATAATCATGTTAGTTTGAATAAAAACGATAGGCCTATGTAACCTTCCGAAATTAATAAAATCTTTTAATATGATAATTGTGATCACACATAGAGATAAAACACTGAAACAATTCAAATAAGGAATTGTTCTCTTTGATAATTTTTCGTTATCATCAGTTTATTTTTATTTTTTCTTGTGGAGGTGGGGGAAACTCTCTGAAATAACTACATGCAGCTCAAAAATCATCTCAATCTATGACTTTCCCCTCCAAGATACATGTAGATTAAAAACTTGTTTTAAAATCAAAGATTCAAGTTTTTGTCCTGAAAAGAGATGCTTTAGAAATACTAATAAGGATGAGGGAGAAGTGAGGAGAGAGGGAGAGAGCCTGATAGTGACAGAGAAAAATAATAAACATCAAGAAAATACAATCACGAAACAGAATAAACTTACCTTATGCACTATGAGTCCAGTGATTCCAGTGTCTTCTATCTGTCTGCCTTTATCTTTGAAATAAATAAGATATCCGAGTCCGTGCTTCGCTTTAACCTATACACCGGAATGGACAACCAACCTGTTGAACGCCAGAAGATAAGATGCTGCTTATTACGTATTGCCTTCCATACGAGTGCGTGGTATGAGAGCGCGCGTGCTACGGTGGCACCCATCTACTTGTGTCAATACAAGGGCCAATCCGTCTTGCTCCTCAAAGACATTTGATTAACTTCGGTTGGGCGCGTTCAGATCGTAAGTCCGAATTCGTAAGTCTGAATTGATTCTGGAACAAAATACACAAAGGGATTTTGGAAGGAATAATAGAAGGAAAATCGGCTCTGAGGAATTGATGTTTCGTCAGTAATAGTCATCATTAGTGGGGAAAATGATCTGCTTCAGAAATTCATGGGGCTAACTGCTTTTCGCTTTATGAAGCATTAAAATCATTGTTTTTTAAACAAGAATGTTTAGATCTTGAATTATTGCATAATATATAGTTGAAAATATTTTTAATCGGCAAGATGACTTCATGGCTTCAATTTTGTAAACCAAGCAATAACTCTGATAATCATCCTTCATAACCTGTGTTTTTCTCTTAATGAAGCATTTAAGTCTTAAAGGTCATTTATAACAACAATGCTTGTATCTTAATAAAAAGGAGTAAGGCGGTGATAGTCGAGGAGGAAGACAGATATTGTTACTTTGCTTTTGAAATGAAATCAAAATGGGGGGATGAGAGTGGCGGAGCGTACTTGATTTAGAATAGAAAAGGAGGGATAATAATATTCATCAGGAACGACAACAACGACGACATATGAAATAAAGAAACACAGATTTTTCTCTATCAGAAATAAAGAAAGAAAGAAAGACAGACAGAAATAAAGAAACTGAGAAAGGAAAGTAAAGGGCTAATCTTCACAGTGTACCGGAAATGAAACAGTGTCATCGGTAATGGCAGATACCAAGAAATGGAGGTTGGGAGATTTAAGAAGAAGGAGAAGAAAACAAAAAAAGAAGATTAGCGAAGATGAAACAGAGTGTGGGAGGGATGACGAATTGAAACCCCAATGTCGAATCGATATTACCACACAAGATCATGATAATGATGGACTTAACCTATAACAAGCAGCGGTGTAGCGGGAGTTCAGGCATTGAAGGTGCATTGATTGGCATCATGTGGGGGGGGGGGGGGCACTGGTTTTCCTGGGTTAATGAAATGCTAATTGATAGGGAGGTGCAAAAAGGGATTCTATTATCATGTCTTTCTCTCACCCCCTCCCCTCCCTTTTATTCTTTGTCTCTATCTCTGTCTCTGTCTCTCTCTTAATTGCTCCCTTTCTCCTCTTCATTCGATGAGGGGGGGGGGGGGTGTGCCACTTGTACCCCGCAAGGCTACGCCTCTGCCTATATACATGTACAAGAGATCTCCAAAGTTAAATCCCTTTTCCCCGGTAGGCCAAAACACTCGCCCTGAATCGAACCCATACAAGAAACGTCTCCAGCGACCCTCAATCAATACACTACATATCAAATGAGCCTAGCTTACAACTCATTAGCATTGTTTAGAACAAAACAGGGAATAGATGAGTGTCATGCGGGATGCCCGATGCATGGATGACGTCATCGTGTAGTGCTGCAGGGGTAGATCAAGGAGTCTGTAAACGGCGGGGGGGGGGGGGGGGGGGGGTTAACGTTTCCGAGAAATCTCTAACACGTAAGCGATTATTTAAGTGTTAACACAATTATTTCCAGAGCATACTTTCAGATAAAATACAAACATAACGAAACATTAAAACCAACAAACAAGTTAAAAAATCAACAACAATCGGGAGCGCCAGGAGGGTCAAATCTGACTGACATGAGAGCTATACAAGAACCCATTATTAATTATTTTTTAACAAAAAAACACACTAGAAAGATTAGGTAATCAGGCCCCTTGTGGTTCCCTAGTTGAATCAATTAATATTGACTTAATCAATATTTTCCTATTGGCATTACAGTCGAACTAGGTTACTGACATTATGATTATTTTGGAAACGAGTATTCGTTTGTGCCACGTCTATTATTGCTGTGTTATATCTTTCTAAATGTACTATGGAATTTTATTTTAAATGTTCTGTATAAATGTTACGCCTTTTTATGTAAATATGTATATTTGTATATTTGAGAAGAGCTGTCTTTTATGACAGTGTTTAAATGCCTTTCACCCTGTCCATAATGATGCGAAACAGTAATCTTTTAATCGATGAATAACGTATTTTGAGTGCATGCATGAATGTCAGCTGTATGTTCTTTCTCCTTCCCTCTTCCTTCCTTTCACTTGAAGCTTTGTTTTAGGTGTGTAGCTCTCCCTTTTCTACCACTTTTTCTTATTTCTCCCCTCTCTTCTACACTGTATCTCTATTGTATACAAGTACCAGACTTCATGCATGCCCTCTTACATGTTTTTAGTATGTTATGGCCGCTGTCCCATGACACATGTATATGTATATGAATAATTATATAAATGTGAAATCCTGTACTCTACCTCTACCTAATCTCTACCCTCCCAGAGCTCCTCGTTTTCTGTCACCTTCTCTTTCTCCCTCACATTTCCTTTCTGTTCTACTGCATGCGACTCCACCCTCCCTCTCTCTCTCTCTCTCTCTCTCCTTTGTTCTTTTCTCTGTTCTTTCCCCATACCCCTTTCCTGGGAGAGAAGGGGTGAATGTTTCAGAGCACTTTTTAATTCATTTATCTCATGCATTCTGTGCATTGTCGAGGTTCAATTTTTAATGCCAGTTTTCAAGTTTACGTGTTAGTTTTGTTAATGCTATTTTGCTATTATTATTATTGTTATTATTATTGTTGTATTTTCTTTGTATCCTCGAATGTATTTATATATTGTTTATGTTGTTTGTATATGTACGTCACTCGCCAGTGGAGGACGAATTTCTGTATTTTTTAAATCAGACAATAAATTATCTTGAATCTTGAATTTTGATGTTCATAATTACTCAGGGTCCAATGGAAGACCACTACTTATTGGTGAATGGGCTACCCTGACAAAAGATTATAAATAAATAAATAAAAATATGGGGGGGGGGACAAAATAACATATTTTATAGGGGTACATCTTTTGTCTTGTTTAATTAACGTATGTCATTGTGATTTGGGCAGGTTTTGCCCACTCCCCCGAATAAGCCAATAATATACGTTATTAGGGACTTTTAGAATGAGTGGACGAGAACACGACGTACGCCGACTGATCATGCGTGTCAACGTACTCAACTGCCCATGTTGACTACAATTAGAAATCTTTTAGATTGCACTCGACGATATACATGTATGCAGGAAGTAACACTATGAATTACATAACAGACAAAGAAAGAGGACAAAATATACAGTTCCTCATTTTACCCTCAACAATAGGCCATTTTCTTAATGTAACCAAATTTAATGCATAGGTCTTTGTGAAGTGCCTCAATACAAATTATTTCAATCACCTGATAGGAATAGTAGTATTTCAATAGTCAGAATGCGACTGCATATATTAAGTGTTGCTAGGTAGGTCAAGCCATAATGTTTGTCCAACGTGGCAACAACTAATGTATGCATGCCTTCCATAGCACCCGACTCAGTGTCACTCAACAATAAGCCACTACGGAGATAGCGAACCCCAAATATCCACATATCCTTATAAACATGGAGTCGTCCCACTTTGTGCATTTTTGTATTAATCACTGCCATATATTAAATGGAGGTGCTTCATGAGTACCTTTTGATTGCACTCTTGAAAAAAGGTATTCTTCCACCTGTGTATTATAATGTACCACTGGAAAATGATGCATAAATGAATGATTACATAAATTTCATGAACACGTATCCAGCAGTCATTTGTATGGGTTTTTATTTTTGTACAAATGCCCTCTCTTAAGTGGCTTATAGTGATGAACTCCACTTTTGTGAACCCTGGCACACTTGCTGCTCCCTTATCTCTTTACATGATTTTGTTCATTCTTATTATGTACTTGTCTCTTGCCATGCTGTATTGGATTGTGCTTTTTATATGAAGAGTCGAATAAATAATGATAATAACAGTAATACAAAATAATTTTTAAAAAAATACAAGAGTCAAAAGAAAAATACCTTAAGTAGATATTCATTGATTTTAAAAACTACCTTTATTTTCATTATTGCAAAGTTGCAACTTTGATTCGACAAGGTTATCAAAATGCAATGCTTGGAAACATTCGAAATAATGATTATTATAAATTACAAAACGCTTAAATACAGCCCGGCATAGCACCTAAAGAGCTCTCCGAACGCTGCTGAGATGTGTGAGATCACAGGATGGACATGATTTGCACAAGCAGACGATGTCCCATGACATCTCACACATTTTCAGTGCCTGTGTTTTCATCTTCTTTTGAGTTCTTTCTCTTACTTCACTACCGTCAGGCTAAATGTATAATCTATTGCCTCACTCTAAACCCCGCGCATGGTTTTATTTTGATGACAAATGCAGCGATACAAATGTAAAGGAATCTGTCGCTTGTAAACAAAATAAGACGCCATTGTATAATCCTTAATACCCTTAATATCATTCCGGGGGATTTCAATTTGAAAGTCTGGTTTCTTTGATTGTTAATTAACCCCTATCCTGTGTATTTACAAACAAAAGATTTTCGTTATCAGAATCAGTTTCATATCCCCTTTTGAATGGTTTGAAATGCCATCACATTTATATACACTAAACTAAATTTGAGAGATAATAGCTTTGCAATTAATATGTTCATTCTTCTTGGGATGTCGTCTGCTTGGGCAGTATTGGTCCATTATGTGACGTCATTAAAACATCGTTATTTCTCTGGCGAATCTCTCGTGTATCCCAGATGCTATGGAGTTGGTTGTATTTGTATTTTTTATAAATCACCAGATATATAGTTTACCTAAAACTTGTACGATGGCCAATTGTTAGCTTACCAGTTTCTAGTGATACATTACAGTAGTTGACATATTTGTGATTTCCTTTGAATTTCCACCTTAACACAACATTATGTAAATATACATTTGTTTTATTTTACTAAAAGTAATGAAAATATAATTGTCTTTATCATGATTTAATATAATTATGTCCACGACAAGAATCTTATCTTTTTAGTTATGTATAAGTGAAATGATAATAAATCAACAGAAATAGTGATATTTTGAAAGGAAATGGCAAAAAATACATGATCATTGAAACAAATGAAACTAATCACCATTATAATACAACTTTATCTCATAAACAACAAATAATGTAATATTACTATATGTAGTAAATCAAAACACAAAGATTACACTGTTGACATTAATATGAACACAAACAATGACAAAATGAATAACAAATCATGATAAAGAATTCCCACATTAAAGACAAACTCCAGTTCTGGTAAAAAAAAGAAAATTAATTCTCACAGAATCAAACAAAACTTACACTGAATGTTCAAGAATACAAATAAATGACATGTGCCAAACAATTTTGGAAGAAAATGTATACTGGCTGAGTAATGAGCATAGAAAGACAAGGAAATCAAGGTAGTACTAGCCCCGACACCATGTGTATTGTCCCATATATAGCTTTCTGTGCACAGTGCTTGTTATTTTACCAAGACTCGGCCAAATTTATGATGTTTTTGATGACTCCAGAACCTTGCAGTGCACACCAATACTTACATGCTACATGATCAACTGTGTCTGATCCATTCCACATCTTTTCTTTCACAATGCAATCGCATTACCAGAACTCACCTTTATCTTTAACAAGTAATTTGTATTATGATATCTTGCTTCAATTTTAAAAATATAATGTCTTGCCTTTAGCTTAGGAAATATATGATCTCATGTGAAACTGCAAGATTTCTGAAAATATCTTGCTCCAACAACAAGTGTAGCATTCTAAAGATATGTTTAGAAAAATACCAAAGACATTGAAATTTGAAACTAAGAAATCTCAGATTAGTGTTATGTATAGCTAGTCAAAGCAGCAGGAATTGTACAGCCATTAGTCAATGACAAAATGGCATTGTACCCAGAAATATTAAACTTGCAAAGGTTGTCCCAACTTTTAAAAAGGGTGACCCAAAACTATTGACGAACTACCGACCCATTTCCCTATTAACATCTTTCTTTAAAATTCTTGAAAAAGTTATCTACGTGAGAACTGTAAAGTTTCTCAATACAAGTACATTTGTTTCCAACTTTCAATTTGGCTTCCGTGAGAAACATACCACCACCAATGCTATACTGCACTTTATCAATAAAGTTTCAAATGCTATGGACAACCACATGCACATACTTGGAATATTCTTGGATTACTCTAAGGCAAAATGTATAATGTATAAGTTGAACTATTTGTTTATAAATCCATGTATAACCTTATTCCATCCTATATTTCTAGTCTGTTTTGTCCCACCCAGCAATCAAGATATTCATTACGCTCAAGGTCAGATCCTCTTCTTCTGCAAATTCCCCGCATCTATTCGAAGTGTCAACAAAATATAACCTTTTTCTGGTCCCACTATTTGTTCCTGCACCTCAGTCGAATCATGCAAGAGAAATCTCAAGACTTGTTTCAAATTCAAATTCAAATTTAAAATGTATTCATGTTTCCAACAAAACATTACAAATCAATTACAAGCATTTAAAACAAATTTAAGAAATACATGTTGGAAACAGAGGGGTCCACTAAAAAGCAATGCTTGTACAAAATGTGAACACCTCAAATGAAACTTAGGAATAATGAGTAATTAAATTAACTAATCTGTTTTCTTTGTGATTGTTTTTTGACAAGGCGTTGAGTGAAGTTGTGTGTAATGTGAACGAGGCTGTGTACTGTATGAACCAGGCTTGGTTCATGTGGTGCACAGCTTTTTGAATAACCTTACACAGCTTTATTCAACAAATTGTTACAGTTCTTGCACTTCGAGAGCAAAATAATTATTCTGTTTTATTAACTAATGTAAAGCGCTTTGAGCATGTTTATGTAAAGGCGCTATAAAAATAGCAATATGTATGTATGTATATATTTGATACAGTAGATCATAACATTTTGTTATGTACATTATCCCATTACAGGGTCAGGGGTGCCGTTAG
This sequence comes from Strongylocentrotus droebachiensis, assembly GCA_035222895.1. Classification (NCBI taxonomy): domain Eukaryota; kingdom Metazoa; phylum Echinodermata; class Echinoidea; order Camarodonta; family Strongylocentrotidae; genus Strongylocentrotus; species Strongylocentrotus droebachiensis. Next base: position 89,260 of record JAVYIG010004340.1, on the reverse strand, counting down.
CATCTTTGAAAACTTTTTGTAAAAGTTATTTTAAAAGGCATAAAACGTCGATTCAAATCATTCATATTTTCTTTTATCAAGAAGATTTCATGTTCTTGATGTGGACTTTAATAAAAAGTCTAAAAATACTTAGATCTTTGCTTTTGGAAATATTTAATCGCAAATAAGTTGCGATTGATATCAATCGCAAATAAGTTGCGATTGATATATCAAGTCTTTGTAAGACGGGGCCATGACCTCTACAATAGCTAAGCTTTCCTAAGGTTTCCTCCCCCTTTTCCCCACTTAAATGCGTTATATGAACTTGTTCCTTATAATTGTTCCTTTTATATACTCTACATGTTATAACTGTGTTAAATTGTATACATTCATGTTAAAAGAAGGATAATTGAACTTGATCTTGAACTAGAGTTAGGCCGTGTCTGCAGCATGTCTATTAGTCTCGTCAGCCAGGAGTTTAGTGGCGAGTTCTGAGATGACCTCCCAGGCATACGTCATGTGTCTTGACTCGGTTTGTGAACTGCACACGACCATTCTAAGGATGTATCGACCTTTTAGCACCGACCCGATCATGTGTATCTTACCATTGGCGTTGATGCGATCCAACAAAGTTCTGTTCAAGTCATCTGATCCCTGAATAAGAAAAGGATAGCATATGAGTATTCATATTCATAATCACATTCATATTCATATTTATTTCATTTCCAACAGAAAGGTAAACAAAGATATAACTTTTTTTTTCATACATAATTCATTTTTCAGGAAACTATACAAATAAACTTTGCACATAATAAAATTATTAAAATTATTACAATAATAGGAACAGTAAAATTATTACAAGTATAGGAACAGTCAAGAAAAATTGTAAGGCGGAGAAATGTGTAGGACCTACACTGTCGCTCATATAGTTGGAATATTTTTGTTTTACCCCAATTTATGGAATTATTTTTAAAATAATTTGAAAACAATAGATCTAGATAATTGTATACATTCTCAGATTTTATTGAATAATAATTTGACAATGTGTGTTTTGAATGACTGCTAAAGCATGTGTATGCTACTATGCTTATCAACTAGGGGACCTGATACGGGTTTTCTGATTTAATTCCTTAACACTTTTTTATGGACCTACGCCCTTAAGTCATAAATGACAGTAATGAGGATTAATGCTCCACAAAAGGGCACTAACTTATAGCACATCGACACGGTTTTGATCCTGGGACCTCACAGTTACGAGGCCATTGCTTTGTCACTGAACCATGACTGTACGTAGCGGGGGCTAGGGTAGGGGGCAGTTTCCATAAATAAAAAACAACAAAGAAAATGCAATAAATTTTCAATAATTTATTGCATTTTACCCCGGTCCCCAACATAACAAAATTCTCTAGACGGCCATGCATTATGGCATAGAGGGGATATCATGGGCAGAAATGGATGGAATTTTTTTTGTGACTTCAGATCATATCCTAACTACAGGCATGGTTACACAAAATCGTCCTGAGATAACCCTGGTGAATCAGTTAATCGCCTTGAATTGAAATGGCAAATGGCAATAGATGAAGGAATAGAGAATCCATAAAAAAATGTTAAGGAATTAAATCAGAAAGCCCGTATCAGGACAATTACCCCTGGAAATCACTCCCTGTAAAATAACCCCACGGAAAACTACCTCCCGATGACAATTACCCCCCGGAAAAAAAACCCAAGGACACCTCCCCCCCAAGGACACTCCCCCCCCCCCAAGAAAAACCAAGGACAACCACCCCGAGAAAAATTACCCCCCCCCCCCTGTTCATTAAAGGGGAAGTCCACCCTGATAATAAGTTGGTTTTAATAAAAGAGTGGTAATTGTCCCTGGGGGGGGGGGGGGGGGGAGGATAATTGTCCACGGGGGGTAATTGTCCTCGGGGTGCATGGTTGTCCTCGGGGGGTAATTTTCCAGGAGGGGGAGTAATTGTCCCGCTGGTAATTGGCCGGGGGTGATTGCCCAGGGGGTAATTGTCCTATAGAACCCAGAAAAACATTTCAAATTTTAACTGTACATTATTTTGGATAGTCCATTTCGACACGAGTACTGGGAAACCTAAACGAAAGTACACATAAAATATCCATTGTTGGGCTTTTTTTTTCTCTCTCCTCCCCCCCCTCTTTCTCTCTCTCTCTCTCTTCCTATATCTCTCTCTCTTTCTCTATAAGAAAAGTGTACGATCAAAATTAATGGAAAAACTTGTATTTGATTGCCCTACCTTCAATCTAAAGCATGCCAGACCTAGCACAACCTCGGCAACGATTTCGAATCGGTTGTCATCGACCAAGAGGGCTTCGAATTCCTTTGCAAGAGACACTTGCTGTAAGAAGATGTGATGACAAATAAATAAACCAGATTTTGAAGGAAAGGATATAAACTACCTCATCATATTCATCGTTCTTTCATAAGAAGTATTTTCCACTCTTGATCCTTTGAATACTGATTTTTAATTGTTAATTACCAATATGTATTTAATTATTTCGTTTGAAGATGTCTAGAAGATGTTTTTCTTCTGTTTCAGAAGCAAATTGCATGAAAAAGCAATGTTTCTCGCCTCATACACAACAATTATATTAATTTTATTTTATTTTAATTGTTTGTGATTATAATTGGCTTCACAACAGATTTATTGGAAAATTTATATTCAAAGTAGAGAAAGTCAACTTTTAATAATAATATAATAATAATAATAATAATAATAATCTTTTAAAGTCCACTCCAAAGTTAAACCGAAAATAGAAAATTCTTTTTGCCCAATTGATCGTGAGCCCGGCAGCCACTGAGCAGAGCCAGATAGACGTTGCTCTATCCCTTTTTGAACGCCAAAACAAGGTAGCATCAATGAACTCCCGTCTTTTAACGTCTTTTGGTATGACGCGGCCGGGTTTCAAACCCACGACCTCCCGGTTGTGAAGGCGGACGCTCTACTGACTGAGCCAACACACCGGTATTTTAAAACACCTATCATGAAACCTGGTCTGGGAGTGGGTGCCATATAGAATTCCCTCCACGTATTCCCTGCGTGTCGTAAAAGGCGACTAAAAGGGACTGCATTGGGCAGCAGCGATGCAGTGAGAGTTCAGGCGGATGATCCTATCAGGGACAACGGCGTCTCTCAGAACTGGTGTTCACATGGATTTATTCATGGTCACCACACTGCGGTGAGGAAGGCAACGGGAAACCACCTTCACTATTCTTCCCAAGATATACCATGGAAAGACACAATTCAAAATCAAAGAGAAACGGCGTGAAGGGAACCTCTAGAAATAGAGGTGCCTCGCTCGGTAGGCCTTCCCATGTGCGACAGGTGGGACCCGATCGTCATTCAGCGTCTGTCCGCAACCGTAACATCATGCGCATCGGCACCTGGAATGTACGCACTCTCTACCAGAAAGGGAAATTGGACAACGTCGTGCAAGAAATGAACAGGATGAGAATTAATATTCTAGGCATTACCCAAGACGAAAATCCAATTGAATCCCCATTGAATGTCCCCATTGAATCCAATTTGGAGTAAATGGAAAGTGAAACAATGGGTACCCATTGAAACCAATTGGTCCCCATTGAAACCAATGGGGACCAATTGCCAATTGGTTCCAATGGGGACCAATTGCCAATTGGTTTCAATGGGTACCCATTGTTTCACTTTCCATTTACTCCAAATTGGATTCAATGGGGACATTCAATGGGGATTCAATGGGGGAATTCAATGGAGATTCAATTGGTAAAACGATCCAGTTAGAAGAACCAGTGATAAATTATTAATACTTCATAATCGACATTGGCAACTGTCCACCGTTTAGGTATATTCCAATCTCATTTGCATTAACTTCATCACAAAGATCATTTGAAGTGAATTCAAGAGTTTTATTTACAGTGACAATGGCTCGTACAAATATATATACTAAATATGTATATTGTTTCTTGGTTAGTAATCATATAATCAATATATAAATCAATATATCTATTGCTAAAACGTGAATTTAATTGTAACATCATGATCAGACAAAATAATCTATTGGTTAATAATTGCTGAAGGAATAAAGAAATCACAAAATTGATGTGCATTGTCATAATTTGCTTAACAAATCATGATAAATTTATTTTTCTGTGACACGTGTAAAGTGATAATGAATATTCATGAGATGCCTAGATTTGTTGGTTTCAATGGGACCAATTGAAGTCCAAATTAAGGCCAATTGGTCCAATTGAAACCAATTGGGGACCCATTAAAGTCTAATGGGGCCTAGGCCAATGGGGTCAATGGGTCCAATTTGTCCAATGGGGCCAATCCGGACCAATTGAAACCAATTGGGGACCCATTAAAGTCTAATGGGGCCTAGGCCAATGGGACCAATTGGGCCAATCCGGACCAATTGAAACCAATTGGGGACCCATTAAAGTCTAATGGGGCCTAGGCCAATGGGGCCAATTTGTCCAATGGGGCCAAGCTGGACCAATTGAAAACATCTGAAGTCCCATTGAAACCTGTTAAAACCTATTGAGACCAATTGAAACCAATTGAAACCAATTGAAACCAATTGAAACCAATTGAAATTTCAATTGGTGTTCAATTGGTTTCAATTGGATTTTCGTCTTGGGTAGTGAAACAAGATGGACTGGCAGTGGAGAATTCACAGTTGAAAAACACAAGATGATCTATTCAGGAGGGATAAGACATGAAAGAGGTGTAGGGGTGCTTCTGGATCCATTCACAGCTAACTGTGTTCTGGGCTTTTGGGCAGTCAGCGACAGAGTCTTGTTGGTCAAATTACAAGGGAAACCTTTCAACATGGCAATAATAGTGGTTCACCCACAGCAGAAAGCACAGAGGAAGATATTGACATTTTTTATGAGCAATTAGAGACAGCCAAATCACAATGTAAATCGAATGAAATTGTAATTGCCATGGGAGACATGAACGCCAAGGTGGGAAGAGGCAGATATGGTAGAACAGTAGGGTCATGGTATTGGAGACAGAAATGAAAGGGGTACCAGATGGATAGAGTGGTGCGAGGCCAAAGGAATGGTCATTGTCAATACATGGTTCAAGGAACATCCAAGAAGGATATATACTTGGAAAAGCCCCGGAGATCGTGCAAGAAATCAGATTGACTACATCACAACAGGGAAATGAACGGTTTAAAAGAGGTATAAAACAAGCTAAAACATATCCGGGTGCAGACTGTAGGAGTGATCACATTCCTGTTGTGGCAACTCTGCAATGTAAGCTAAAGAAGATGACAAAAGCCAAGTCAATCCAGAAGGTAGATTTCGAACAGCTACAGAATCGTGATGTTCGCCTCCAATATACTGTCAAAGTACAAAACAGATTTGATAGTCTCACCGACCAGGGAGAGGAGGTCACTTGGGAATCAATGAGGGACATTCTTGTAGAAACAGCTGAAGAGACATTACCTAAAAATGAAAAGAAAAGTAAACAGAGATGGACGACGGAGGAGATTCTAGCAAAGATGAGTAAAAGGCAGAAGATCAAGGACAGAGATGGAAGTCAATACAGAGAGTTGGACAGAGACATTCACGACCACTGCACAAAAGCTAAAGAGGAATGGCTGAACAAACAGTGCGCCGAGATAGAGAGAAGTTTTAATGCAAACGATCCCAGGGTTTTTAAGAAGGTAAATGAACTTTCTGGGAAGAAACTTCGGAGCTCCAAGTCGGGATGCATCAAGGCAAGGAATGGATCAGTACTGGTTGAAAAGGAAGAGATACTGAACAGATGGACTGAGTACATTGGCGAGCTTTTTGATGATGTAAGAAAGGAACCTCCACGCTGTGCAGGATCTATTGAAGGACCTAGGATTCTGCTCTCAGAAGTGAGGTCAGCGATCAGCATGATGAAGAGGAACAAAGCTGCTGGTCCTGATGGAGTAGTAATGGAGATGGTTGAAGCATTGGAGAACTATGGTGTCATGAAACTAACTGAAGTCATCAATAAGATCTATGATGATGGAAAGTTTCCAGATGACCTGTGCAAATCGATATTTATTACACTTCCCAAGAAACCTGGAGCAGTGGAATGCGGGCAACATAAAATCATCAGCCTCATGAGCCATATCACAAAGATCATCTTGCGAGTTCTACTTCAAAGAGCAAGGAATCACCTAACTCCAGAAATTAGTAATGTGCAGTTTGGTTTTGTCAGAGATGCCGGAACTAGAAATGCTGTTTTTGTTCTGCGGTCTATAGCAGAAAGGGCCGTAGAAATACAAAAAGACGTCTTCCTGTGTTTTATTGATTATACAAAAGCCTTTGATAAAGTAAGACACGATCAGTTATTTGAAGACTTAACCAAGATTGGACTAGACACAAAGGATATCAAGTTATTGCAAAATCTGTATTGGGAACAAACAGCATGTGTTAGGGTAGAAACAGAATTAAGTGACTACATCAACATTAAGAGGGGGGTTCGGCAAGGATGTGTCATGTCTCCAGATCTCTTCAATTACTACAGTGAGTTGATACTTAGAAACCTAGAACAGGAAAGAGGATTAAAAGTAGGAGGACATAATATCACAAACATACGGTATGCGGATGATACTATATTAATCGCAGAATCGGAGAAGGACCTGCAGCGACTTTTGGATGTTGTCGTCAGAGAAAGTGACAAGAGAGGATTATCATTAAATTACAAGAAAACGGAATGCATGGTAATTTCAAAGAAGGGAGGAATACCATGCTCTCTTAAGATCAACAACAATCAAATAGAGCAAGCCACCTCTATTAATTACCTCGGGACTACAATTACCGACGATGCAAGAGGCGAGCAAGAAATCAAGAGAAGGATTGCACTTGCAAAATCAACTTTCTCCAAGTTAGAAAACATCCTAAAGAATAAGAAGATGAAGATGAAAACAAGACTCCGCGTACTCAATTGCTACGTGTATCCAGTTCTAATGTATGGATGTGAAGCTTGGACCCTGACATCAGACCTAAAAGAGCGACTGGAAAGTTGTGAAGTTTGGTTCCTGAGAAGGATGCTAAGAATTTCATGGACAGAAAGAATTTCTAATGATGAGGTATTTGCCATGGCAGGAACAAGACGAAAGCTTCTGAATAATATAAGAGGTCGACAGCTGAGCTTCTTGGGCCATGTTATACGGAAGAATGGTTTGGAAAATCTTGCACTGACTGGAAGAATCGAGGGGAGGAGGAGTAGGGGTAGAAGGAGGATTCTGTGGATGAGTAGCTTAAGGAGTGGGATTTCTGAATGTGGAATTGATCTCGGGGAGAATGAATTACTTCATAGAATATGGGATAGAGAGTTGTGGCACTCCATGGTCACCAACGTCTCAGGATATGGCACATAGAAGAAGAAGAATCATGAAACCTATGAATATATAAGAGGTAATGATTTATTGTTTTGAATTTCTGTGCGTCAGTCACGTGTCACATGTTACCATGGTGATATCAAAAGCAAAAACGGGAAAAATAAGCAAAAAGATGAGGCAAAACATTATAATCGCTCTAGAAAACATATAAAAATAGTCTACAATTAAAAGACTTTGCATTGTGCGAATTACGGTTTTCTGTTTACTATGGTTTACTATGATGAAAAGTCGCAAGATGACAGCTTTAGTACATCTTTTTCTTTTCTTCAGTGCAGTCTTCTATTGACAGAGTTCTTCATATTCTAAAGCATCCGAAATAATAGTGTTTGCAGAGTCTTTTCCCTTTTACCTTTCTGATGAATTCTTGAAGTTTCTCAACTCCAAACAGTCGAAACACGAACCAAAGTTTGAGAGATCTGAACCGACGACCTAATGGGATTTGCCAGTGCTGTAGAAAATGGAAGATTGAGGAAAACATAAGATGGGGCTGAATAAGAATGATGACCTGTCAATCCGACAATCGGAATATGAAGTGACGCCTGCTAGAATATTTAGAAAGTTTAGTTGTGATGTTAAATACAACTTAAGTAATTGATCTATTCCAATGCTGTAATTTGGTCAAAACATCCAATTGCTCCTAACTGCTCTTATCTTACAATCACTATATTGATCAATTAAACACTTCGCGTCTTTTCTGATAATTATATAGGACTGTCTTGGCACCTAGCGCCGCCTTTGACTAGTCTGCAAGCACAGATCCTAAATTGACACTTTATCAAAAAATCCTTATGCCTTGAGACGACTGACCATGGTCTGTGCCTGCAAACTAGCCTTTGACGCGGTGATATGAAAGTGACATGGTACACAAAGTGGATTCAGAATCAGCAGTTCAAAATCTCCGTTGAATTACTGGGGATGTGGGCCAATTGCCTAATTTACAGATTTAATTAGCGCAAGTATTGACGCAATTTTTTATGACGCCTCGTGTTCTTATACGTGACCTTTATTATACTCAAGTTATAAATACGTCATCACGATCGTTTGATTTTTTTTTATCTAGTTGCAGCTCTTCTTTATGTTAAAAGCCGTACACGATTCATGATTAATTCTTCCAATTCATTTTATCATGAATTCATATAAAAGTGATGACGTGGGTCTGAACTCGGTATGAACTTGTGAATCACTATTTATTGCTAAATTCGACCTTTTTGTTGGAAAGTGATATTAATTTTGGTGATTTGTAACGCAGAGATTTTCATACATAAACTCTAATATGCGTCATCAACATGGTTTCACAGCTTTGAATAGAAGAGAATATGAAACACTGGTATATATGGATGCTCATAATTAGAATGTAAAGCTATGGAAGCTGTATGAGAATGTGTTGTGCTCATTGATAAGCAGCTGGTCTTCTCAGGACTGCGATAACAGAAATGTGTGGGAACCAGTTGCGGATCCAGAGGGGGGGGGGGGGGGGGGGCTGGCCCCCTCCCCAGGGAAAAAAACGGTAAAAACACGTAAATTTTACCTTTTTTGGAGATGTGCCCCCTCCCCTGGCACTCAAGGGGCTGGGGGGGGGGGGGGGGGTTGCGATTTTTCAAATTTTCGAGAGCCAACAAAAAATAAAAACATTAGTGCTCACTAACCCCCCCCCCCCCTCCCCCCCCCCCCGCCACACACACACACTTAGCGAAATATCGGCCGGCGCGATTTTCAAATTTTCGGGAGCACAAACAAAAATAGTGCTCCTTACCCCCCTTATTAGAGATGTATATAATTATGACAAATTTCATTACCCTGTAGTCGATGACTGTGTCTTGATGGTTGTGCTTGAGGTAGGCTCGATCAAGATGGAATGCGCCCTCTAGCGCTGACCTGTCTTTGACCCACATGGCAGAGCAGTCAAAGGTCACTCGCAGAAACTTGGGAGGGTTTAAGTTGAATGAGTCTGCAAGCTAAAGATGAAAAAGATGAACGTAAACTTTTCGAATCATATCTAAGGATCCATGTTATTGAAACACACCAGTAAATAATAATAGTAATATTGAACTTGTAGGCCCACATCAACTTCCACTCCCGCCCTAAAAAGGTCTACAATTACACCTTTCTCAACATAATCGAGGAGGAGGCTAGTCCAGAATCTGCAAGGTCCTTTATAATTTCCCTACACTTGATTGAAGCCGTCGAAGATGGCGTTATCAACAAACTCAAAATTATGCTCACCAGCCCAGCCTATTTTTTTCGCCGGGCGTCTTAATGTAATGATCACGCCATCATCGGCTGGTAGCAAGTAAGTAGGGAGAGGTTAGCGTTGGTGTGGTGAAGATCAAAATTAAATAGGCCAGATTCTGGACTAGGAGGAGGCGCGATAGCTCAGTCGGTAGAGCAGTGGTCGCGATTTTCAAATTTTCCTGAGTCGTTGCGAAATTTTGGACCCGATTTAAACCCCCCCCCCCCCTTGAAAAAATCCTGCGTGCGCCACTGTGTACATCTACCCTTTTCAAAACTCTGTCACTCCCCATTTCTTTCATTTGAAGTCAACAGTTTAGTTTTTAGAAAGCATCAGAAAGGGCAGAAAGCATCGTTGTACAGGGCGAGTCAGAAAAAATGTCCCACTTTTTAAAAGTTGTATTGTTTGAAGTATGAATACTTAAGTTTCATGATATATCTTGGGAGGATAACTCTATCAAGACATATCATGAAACCCCTGATTAAATAGTCAAACTTTAAACAATACAACTTTTTAAAAGTGGGACATTTTTTCTGACTCACCCTGTATAAGGGGATGACCAATATAAATTAGAAACTTACCTCGACACCGTCTAATAGATGTCTGTATTCTGGGCATATAAATGCACTACCGGCGTATGCAGCATCAATGTGAAACCACAAGCCCTCTTCTCTACCTGCCCATGTAGAAATATTAAAACAAATGAAGAAGCGTAATAAGCCTAAATTACTTCTCGTTCAAATATAGGCTCTAATTCGTGTTCATTGTAAGAATGGACAATAATCAAACTCTGTAAATATGGATTTTAAACAAAAAAATGTCATGATCACAGGCTGAAAAAAATAAATATGACGACCAGTTGCGTATAGCTACCTGGAAGGGCAGACTCCCCTTTCCTAATCGAATAGTGAAAGAAAGGGGAGTTGAAGGGGGCGGAGAAAACATAATTATTCCTAGTTTAATGATAGGTGCCCCTACTGTACACTCTGGGTAAACGATTTGATTTTTAATAAGCATTTTATCAATTTAGTAGGACAGTTCCCCCCCCCCCACCTGCCATGCCCGTTCAGTGGCAGAACCCTCGCTACTTCTTATATGGTCGACATTTTTTATCCTTATAGCCGATTTTTTAAATTTATGGATTTTTGACATTTTAAAGAGTTGCATAAATTTAAACCTTTTTCGTGTTTATAACATGTCTAGCATGCGTGCCAATAGCATTGTAGCCTATAGATAGATTATAGGCTAATAGCATTGGGAAATAACAAGGGAGTTGGTGGCGCGTCTCTTAAAGGGATCCGGTAACTTGCTCTCAGATTATGAATTAAAATCCTGGATTTAGCTCATGCTGCAATGATAAGTATAAACCTTTAGGTCAGTCAGGAAACCCATGATTTTTACAAGTCGATCGCCTGTCTGATTATCAAGATATTTAAGATTGGAAATCAAAACCAAATTTTGCGTTTGCCTAACGGTTTTCATAACACTACAGTCTACTGGGGAATATGAGTATGGTAAAACCGGTCACTCAACGATTTTTACTTTTTGGAGGCACTTCTTGATCATTTTGAAGCGCGTTTTGTTTATAGGGCTTCAATATTACATCATATCACAGACACTGATTACACGTAGGGCCGTGCATCTCCGATTTAACATTGTTAAACGATGCCTCTAATTATTGTGCCCCCCCCCCCTCAGTGATACTCACATATTGGACCCAGCTCCTTGAGATTATCGAACGCACATGACGTGATTGTCCCGAGTGTAGCACAGAGCTAAACAAAAAAAGAGTGTAAAAGATAACTAAAGATAAATAAATAAAAATTAAAAAAAAGGAAGAATAGCTAGCAAGTATATGTGATACCATCAAGTTACCAAACAAACAAACAAACAAACAACTGTCGTCTTTCAAAAGATAAAATTTGTTGTATTTTGTTATTGGAAATTTGCCATGAATTACTTTTCTTATCTGTCATTGAATCTTATCATAACATGTATAACCGTGACATTTATAAGCTTCAAGTTCTACTCAATTGAACAAATCTATCACGCAAAAAGCTGATCGGTTCTAAAAAAAAATAATTTTGCAAGCTTAAACTGAACTAAAATTCATTGTGTTACCCCCTACCCCTCAAAAAAGGTGGAAATAACAATTTCGGTACATAGTAGTTCTAGTTTTGCTTTTCTTCTTCTTCTCCTCCTCCTTCTCATCATCCTCCTCCTTCTACTTGTTCTTGTTCTTGTTCTTGTTCTTCTCTTCCTCCATTCTCCCCTCCTTCTCCTCCTTCTTCTTCATATTTTGTTCGTTTGTTTGTCTATTTATAATTATGTTGCGTATTAATTTTGTTCGTTCAAACAATCCTAGACTACTTAGAATAACCTCAATATTCCTAATCCACTTTCTTGGGCAATTTTTGAATCACCGCAACGTAACATCGTATCTTACGTAAACAGGGATTCTCCCTTTGGCTTTGTCTTCTTCTATGGCTTTCTGGAGTACATCCCCTCTCAGAGAACCTTTGTCATCGGTGGCCAGCTGTCTGATGCGAAGACTAGCAATCAAAGCTGCTCGTTCGACTGATGAATGGCTCTTTGGAGGGAGAGAGAGAGAGAGAGAGAGGGATATATATATATATATATATATATATATGAAACTTAATTCAAGATCATCATGATCACAATCATCGTGTCTGAATGGAATAATTTAAATAGTGAATTCCTTTACTCCTTTTCAACTTTGGGCATTGTTACGGGGGACACGATTCCATCCAATATAATAACCAAGAATCGATGATCTCTGCAACTAGAGCGGGAAATAATAGAAATGATACACCTTACTTAAGAAATCCAGCCATCTGATTGGTCGAAATTGAAGCCGTGATTTTAGCCATTCCCGTAAAGAAACGAAAAGTGCCAAAACCGGTTAATAGTCCAAGAGTGAGATCCCTCAAAATTCTGGTTCATGCAAATAGTTCCATTTGCTGCGATACCCATTGGTTTACGTGTTAAAGTGTTCTTTAAGCGAGTGCGGACACCATACAGTGCTTTTTGTCTGCGATTCCCAACTGATCGAAAATTTCAGTCATTTTTCCGGCAAAGATAAACAGCCATATTCTCAATAAAAGGATATAAGGTAAGAACTCTTGGTAGATTTCTGTTTGAATTCGGCATATAAAAGACATATAGACTGCTTTAATATTCAGGTCTGGTTGATTTATAGGCTCTCGAGAACTTGCACATCTTGCCATTGTGGTTGAGATAAACAATTAAATCGGCCATATTTTGGACTTAACCAGTATGTCGCAATGATTATGGACAACTTATGACCTGGGTAGTTAACGGTAAGCCACCCAATTTTTTCACAATGTCATCATTTTAAGTAAACATAGCTTTGCACTTGTAAGTTTTGTATGAAATCTCATTATTTGATAAATCATCGCATCAGATTATGTGTGCGTGCGTATCATGAATATTTATGACTAGCGCATGACGTATGGTTCCTGTTGAGCCAATCAAATGCAGCGATAGGATGGCAAGGTTAGGTTAAAAAATGACGCGCGCCGCCCACCCAGGCGCGCCTCTGGGTCATGTCAAGATGTGCGTGCGTTCTCTTGACCATATAAAACAGGCAGGCCTCTCGAAGCAGTCGATATCTCTAATATCCTCTGACGTCACAGATATGGAAATAGTAAAGAGTTGCTTTTTTGGTAGATTTATGCTTGAATTTTCCGTAAGGCATATACTCCAAAATAACACAATATTATTATGAGAAATCTAAAGGCTATTGCCCTTGCCCCCCTCACAACATCGACACCCTTAAAAGAGACCAAAAATCTGGATGCTTGATACTTGATGGAGTAATCCCTTTAGCAGCTTTCTTAGGATGCTATACTGGAATGGAGATATACCTGGTCTGATGTGTAAACGACTAGTTTTGACATGACGTCATACTGATCAAGACTCGGATCCTCTTCTATCTTCTGTCTTATTGTCTTCATCTTAGCTGCCAGCAAGGCTACTAGAGTTGCTTCACTTGCTGAACCCTGTTTGAAGAAAGCAATATTCATATGAGTGTATCTTTAATTATTATGGATAACGCTACGAATATTGCTTCCTGCCTCAGTGCCTTTATATTTTCCATCCCTTTCATTTTGTTGTTATTGTTGTTTGGTATATCTCCGTTTACTAAAACTCTACCTAATCATTTTCCAAGGAGACTTTTATTTATACATCTATAATTCATCTTTCCTCTCTCTCTCTCTACGCTACACCTTCTCCACATTCTTCTTATCTATTTTCTCCATTCTACTTCTTATTTCTACTTATTCATTTTCGGCATGTTTTTATACCTTATCTTCTTGTATCACTCCCGTATACATGTTATACATCTTACAGCGTCATTAGACGGACATGTAGTGAAGAAATGAGTCACCAAACAGCACATTTCGTGTCCTGTTAACGATTGAACAATATTACTGTCCTTTGCGTACGTTTGCAGGCAGAGGAAAATTAAAGGCCTCCCAAGAAACAATATAGTTAATAATAAGTCATCAGTTTAATAGGTATATTGTTTTGAATTTAGGGTTAGGGTTAACGAAAGGGTAATATGCCAGTTGTTATGATGTCCTGTTAATGTATATTAGGGTAATATATAGATGTCTTGTTAATACAACATGTAGGATTATTATATTTTACTCTCGTTCTACTTCTGATTCCTCTTCATTATATCCTTGATTTCTTTTTTCTTAGCTTCTTTTCTCCTTTCTTCTACTTTAACTACATGTACTTAATAGCCACTTTCTTCACCATCTATTCACAATTTTCCTCACCACTTCCTTTTCTCTATTTAACTTTTATTCTTAGACTTCCTACCTGAATGACTCCTCCTCCCTGCCTTGTTTCATTGAATAAAAATGATTCAGGAAGATTCAACATCCTTCCCAACCAATTCATCATAGCCATCTCGAGCTCCGTACATGCAGGACTGGCTATCTAATGAAGACAACAGCAACAAAAAACACGAGAAAATAATTTATATAACTCATTCATATACACTGTCGTTCATAATTATAGTTGGAATATTTTTTTTTGACCCAATTTATGGAATTATTTTGACAATGATTTAATTCTAATAGATCTAGATAATAGTATACATTCTCAGATTTTATTGAATAATAATATGCCAGTGTTTGTTTTGCGTGACTGCTAAAGCATGTGTATGCTACTATGCTTATCAACTAGGGGACTTACAGTAATGAAGATAAATGCCCCACAAAAGGGCACTAATATAGCACATCGACACAGTTTTGGTCCTGGGGCCTCGCAGTTACGAACAAAAAAAAATCTTCTGTGTGTCCATAATGCATGGAAGTACGGAGGATTTTTTAATGTTGGGGACCGGGGGGAAATTCAATGAATTATTGATAATTTATTGCATTTTCTTTGTTTTTTTGTATTTGTGGGAACTGCCCCCCCCCCTACCCTACCCCCCGCTACGTACAGTCATGGTTCAGTGACAAAACAATGGCATCGTAGCTGTGAGGCCCCAGGATCAAAACCATCCTATCATCAATATTGCTTTCTAGATGTCCTGTCCCCCAAAAAAAAGAAAAAAAAAAGAAGTGAATAGCAATTTTGATAATTATGCAATAATGGATTGGTGACTGGGTCAAGTGGGCATATGTGCCCACCCCTCCAAATCGGAGAAAATCATTTCAAGTACAAAAAATGAAGAAATAAATGTACATAGAATAATATTCGTATCCCCCCAAACAAAAGAAAGATTGTGTAGATATATAAAAGTAATGTGTACTCACCCATGAAAACCCGACACAGGCGATAGCACCTGATAACATATCACCTAATAGAGAAGCGAAGGAGTTTGCTGTGGGGAAGTAGGCGTGGAAATTGGGATGATTCCACTGCGTTACCTAGCAACGAGAGTGATGATAATGATGATGAAACAGATATTATTCATACAAATACATACGGAATGGAATTTCATAATGATGGTTACAATTTATTATAATTTTTTAAATCAACAATTGTATTTAATATCCTTCTCGACAATAATAATTCTCAATATGTTCATAGATTATGGTTATCCTGACAGAATTGCACACTTTTTTTTAATGAGAATTATATCAATAAACTACTCTTTGACTCTTTAAATTACAGGGACCTAACAATGCAAACAGAAAGAATTTAAGATATGGAACTGAAATTGCGAAAAAAAATTGTCAATTACAATGGGGCCTATATAATATTGTAGATAAATGAAGAAGATGTGAGGATCTTATATTTAGGAACGATTAGTCGACGATTGTCACACGTTTGCTATCATACATCACATTTATTGATGCACGGCGCCCTCGTCAAATCATTATTACCGACTTGTCCATACAAACAAATTCGCTCAGTGTCGGCACTGTGTGTGTATCGGGGTTACATAATATTTACATCGCTACAGTACAAGCTAAGGAACAATTACGTTTCATTAACATCACATCTTTTTAACAAGCTAATTAATTACGCCAACAGCTGCCCCCGTGATCAGGTTCTTAGTAATTTATGCGAGTAGAATCAACAGGGTGCACATGCAATTCATCTTGAAGAAATATATTATCAAGAGTTGTACCTCATAGCGCCTTATCCATGGATTATATTGTCAAAAAGAGCCCCTGGACGATTGAATGAAAGGTATCTGGAGCGATTATATTGATTCCATATCTTATTTTTTCAGAAAGAGGGGTAAAATCAATAAAGAGGAACTTTCGGGCAACCGTCATCTCATATTGGGGCAACACAACGAGATGGTAATTTCTTTATTCTAGTTTTTTTTTAGTGATGTCGCTCGCCAAATTTACTTTCACGTCATAGTTTTAAAATCCGAGGAATTCCGATTTGTACTGGATATAACCTCAAATAGATCATATTTATGCATGGACTGATTACACTTGATGATACAAATCTCATTGTTAAACAACTTAATTATCTAAAATATACGGTGCGGTCTGAAATAAAAAAGAAAATGTTGTTACAGTCTTTATTCATGAATGAATTCGTAATACAACTATGTAAACAGATTTTTTTTAAAATCTAGGGTAGGTGTAGGGAATTGGAGACCGTAGAGAATTGGAGACCACCAAGCTTGAACCCATCACTGTCTGTCCATGTTGGCTCTAATATTGCTATAGCGCTAAATGTGGCCTTTAACAACACTACTGCATAAATTCATTTCGAAGACTACAATGCGTTTTTTCTCAGAGAAAATTTGCAAAATTGACCAAGATAAGCAATTTCGATGTTAAACTTGTGCTCTGATATAAAACACAATTTTCACTGAATGTTGTGGTGTATGCAGATATTTAGGGGTGGCTCTTAAAAAGTAGTTTTAAAAGGAAGTTTATGAAGTGTGCCAACCATCGCAGAAAACGTATGGCCATTGTGTGTTGTGAATAGGTGTTGCAATGCACATTATGAATGGTGTCTGATCAGAAATGTGTGTAGGCAATGGGGGACACTAGGTCCAAGATGGGGGCCTACTTTCCCCGTTTGTTCATTTCATGTTGAAAGGCATTATCATGAAACATATTTGGTTGTTCGTGTCACCATTCTAATTTGAATGCATTTCATTTTAAGAAGTTGTTTTTATGCTGTGAGTTTGATCAATGTAAAAGTCACATTGCCAGAACATTATTCTGAAAGTATTTCAACATAATTTAAAGCACCTTTATTACTGTAAAAAAAAAAACTACAGAAATATTTTAGGCCCTATGTTTTGAAATCGTTTCAAAATTACAGTAAGTTCATTGGCTGCATGTATCTCTTGCAAAAAGTGTTTGAACTAACTATAAAAATCCCATTTTCAATCAAATTGTATTTAAAATGTCTTAATTTGTAACTGTCCCTTATTACCTACACATGTAGGTAATGAGAGACCTTTGGTGATGACATCATTGATCATTGTTATCTTATTAATCAGTTACGTCATGACCACAATTTTGTTACCAAATAAAGAGAAGAAGTTACTGAAGAGAATACGAAACTTTCTGTATGTGTAACATTTTTCATGTTTATGTGAATTATGCAAATGTGCTTAAGGGTCTCCGATTCCCCACACCTACCCTATACAAAAAAAACAAACATATCTTTTGTTTGCAGATAGATGTACTATCAACTGTGTGTTAAATTATATGCCCAGTTAATGCCCTTCGGGCAACAGACGATGAATGATGTACATTATACTTCTATGTGTGAACGCGTGCAGATCAGACGACCCCAATTTTGGCGCGCGCTGAATTAAGTACCCGACACCTTTCGACTAATAATAGCCCCCTGGAGGCTAAATTATCGATCAGGACCCCGAATATGGGCTCGCGTTTCGGTCAAATTATTAGTAATCGTCTTCTTCTGCGACTCAAAAACTGTTTTAGTTATTTATTTATAAGTATTTTTGGCAATGTCTTTTCTCATCTTATTTTAAAGCAGAGATGTGAAGTTAGCAAAAGGTGTTAAAATGTCCTAGACGTTTAATGAATACGGGCCTTGGTTCTTTTATTTCCTTATCTAATAATTTGTTGTTGTTGTTTTGTTTTGTTTTCTTTGGGGGGAGGGTGGGTTAAAACGTGGAAACGATAGTTCCTTACCTCTGGCATTCCTAATCAGCTAACACATCTTTTCAAACACGTTTGAATAGTAAAGGGGAGGGGGGCGGGTCCTTATTTTTTCCTATGAGGGGCAGAACATTATTGCAAAACGCTATTCCTTACCCCCTACAAAATAAGCCTTTTCACAACAGCTCACGCAGTTTTCCAACAACTCAGTAATCACTTCGATCTGAGCCTTCTTTTTTTCTGGGGGGGGGGGGGCCGGGGGGTCAAAACTTTGTACAAGGGCTCTTCCTTACCCCTGGCATAATCAGCCTCTCCACATCAGCCAGCACATCATTCCACTCATCGGGCTTCTGCGGGGCATCGGCGGGCATCTGATCCAGCAGGTAGCCCGGGGCTACTTGGGCAAGGGCTGGCCGGTCCTCGATACTGTCCTGATAACGCGAGATGTAGTCCACCATCTCCTTGCCCCAGACACGGAAATCATCGGAGGTTGTCATGGTAACGGTCGTATGAGAGGAGTTTGCTTATTTCTCTTTCTGCATGAACGAAAAACAGAGTATTATAGAACTGATAATAATAGTAATAATATTAAAGTAAGAATGATAATGATAATAATAATGATTCATCATCATCATCATTACGAATTTTTTAGATTTCAAATTACTGGATTTTTTCTTTCTTCAAGATTTTTAACGCAAACTTTGCACTGCTCTTCACGCACTTCGCATTGTAATTGTTATCATTATTACTTCGATTTATAATTATACCAAGAGTTTTGCTACAATGGTATGGCGTTAACTGGCGTATACAGAAATTCATGGAGAGGGAGCACGATCATCGTCGCTGAAAAAAATATGTTCAAATTTGGGCAGCGAGATGACCAAAAATTAATGTAAGTTTCATGTGAACCTTAATAATATATCAAAATAATGTCGTATTTTATTAAAGTGGCATATCAGCTCCCTGGCAAAGATGCGCCCGTACGTCTATTCTTACTTACAACCTAAATAAAGTAGGCCTACATCTTGACATCTATAGTTATAGGTTGATCAAACAAGTACGTCGCTTTCGTATCTTAGACTTAACTAACAAGATCATGTAATGCCATCAAGAAAGCGACACACGGAGTATAACATACACAACAAATATGCGTATAGATATAGTCACTCTTTTTGCATATGCATGGGGAAAAACAATACCATATCCCAGGGGCGGATCACGCTGGCAGCGAAAGGGGGGGGGGGGTCCATTTGTGAGAAAATATTTAATGGCGCGTTCCGCGCATGAGCGGACAGAAAGCATATGGGCCTAAAACACGAATTTATAGGGCTAGTTCTGAACTGGAAAATGACCCGAATCTCTGGACCGGGTCTTGACCTAATAGTAGGTCCATATTGGGAAAAGAAATGTTACAGACGAGAAGGAAAATGAATATTAAACTAACTTGAGATGCTTTTAGAAGAACAGATGACTGATATCCACGATTCAGTTCGGTATAGAGCAACAGGGTGAGAATGATAATAAATGGTCTACTTTGATCCAGTGCGTGAGAAAACTAGGAATGTCCCATGATTTTTGCTTTTAATGTCCAGTGTATCCTTCTTTTCTCAATCCTCGCAGAAGATTTTTGTCACCAATTATTTCTTCCAACATTACATGGTCAATGCATGTGAGGAAAAATGTTCAATTAAAGACGCTGGAAAATGTCGACGAACACAGAATTACAAGTCAAACAGGAGACACTACACGATTTGATCCTGTTCATGATAACAAGTGGACAAATCAGAATTACATGCATGCTACGTGAAAGTTTATATCCAGCAAAATGTTACCACCATGAAGCTACTGTAGAGCTCATAAACGAGTCTGTTATCATGTAACAAGAAATCAATCGTTCCTGATGCGTTGGTTCGTTGACACTAAATGGTGTGCCTGTCTGCAAAGTACAGTGGAATTTTCATTGTCAAAAGCGAAATCATGCATGAATTATGTTTATATCCTAATGAAATATATCCTAAAAGATGATTGCAGGACCCTCAGGGAGAACAGTATGAATACTGATAAGGCCAGTGGTGGATCCAGGGGGAGGCCGGGGGGCCCGGCCCCCCCCCCCTCGTGGTAAAAAAAAGAAGGGGGGACAAAAAAAAGGGGAAAGATTTTTTTTTGGGGGAAAAAAGTGTTCCTTCCCCCCAAGCCACTGAACGAAATATCTGACGACGTAATTTTTCCAATTTTCGGGGCGAAAAAAAAAATGTGGAGAGAAAGGGCCCGCGGAACGGCGGGGATCGGGAGCTTCCAGCTTCCTCCCCCCCCCCCCCCTCACACACACATTTTTTTGACAAAGTATATTAAAGAGAAATAGAAAGAAAAAGAGCAAGAAAGAAAGAATAGCCGCCAGTGTCACAACAAAATAAGGTATCAAAAAATGCTCATCTGACCGTAATTAAACGCCTTAAACCCCTGAGCTTCTGGGGGCTCTGCCCCCTGGACTCAACCAACGGCCCTAAGGCGGGCCCCCTGAAACTCATATGACCGCAATTTAGTGCCTAAAACGCTTGAGCTTATGGGGGCTCCGCCCGCTGGACCCCACGCCAATCATTGTCCTGCCAGTTTCACAAATAAGGTATAAAAATATGTTCATCTGACCGTAATTAAACGCCTAAAACCCCTGAGCTTTCGGGAGCTCTGCCCCCTGGACTCAACCAACGGCCCTAAGGCAGGCCCCCTGATATTCATCTGACCGTAATTTAGTGCCTAAAATCCTTGAGCTTCTGGCGGCTCCGCCCGCTGGACCCCACGCCAATCAGTGTCCTGCCAGTGTCACAAATAAGGTATAAAAATATGTTCATCTGACCGTAATAAAATGCCTAAAACCCCTGAGCTTCCGGGGGATCTGCCCCCTGGATCCCGCCTAGGGCCCTAAGGCGGACCCCTGGATTTTAATATGACGGTAATTTAATGCCTAAAACCCCTGAGCTTCTGGGGGCTCCGCCCGCTGGACCTCACGCCAATCAGTGTCCTGTCACAAATAAGGTATAAATATATGTTCATCTAACCGTAATCAAATGCCTAAAACCCCTGAGATTCCGGGGTTTCCGCACCCTCGACCACACCAGGGTCCCTAAGGCGGGCCCCTGAATGCTTGTTTGACCGTAATTAATTGCCTTTAACCCTTGAGTTTCTGTGAGCGGACAAGCATATGTTCATCTGACCGCAGACGCGTAGCCATGGGGGCGGTGGGGGCGACCCCCCCCCCAAAAAAAAAACACCGGCCAAAAAAAAAGAGAGGAGAGAAAAAGAAGAGGACGTAGGAAGAAAAAGGAGCAGACAGAAAACATTTTTGAAATTCAGCCAAGGATTAAGAGTCTAGAACGGTACAACGAATAGTCTTCTTTCTTAAATAATTGTAATGAAACGTCAAAGCTTCCGCGCTTCGCGCAGGAGGGGGGGGGGACTGAATTCAGACAAGAATTAAGAGTCGAGATGGTAACACGAATCGTCTTCTTTATTTAATGATTTAATGAAACGTAAAACCTTCCGCGCTTCGCGCAGGAGGGGGGGGGGTGGAGACCGAATTCAGACAAGAATTAAGAGTCGAGAATGGTAATACGAATCGTCTTCTTTCTCTAATGATTTAGTGAAACGTAAAAGCTTCCGCGCTCTGCGCGGGAGGGGGAAACTGAATTCAAACGAGGATAAGAGTCGACAACGGTACAACAAATTGGTTTCTTTCTCTAATGATTTATTGAAACGTAAAAGCTTCGGCGCTCCGCGCGGTAGGGGGGGTAAACTGAATTCAGACGAAGATTATTTCGAGAACGGTAAAACGAATCGTCTTTTTTGTCTAATAATTAATGAAACGTCAAAGCTTCGGCGCTTTGCGGAGGAGGGAGGGGGAAATCGCCCCTCCCTGCAACCCCACTATGTCAATGCAGGTCACTATTACGTACCGATATTTGGCTCCTATAATTTCAAATTTGGACCCCCCTAAGAAATCCTGGATCCGCGACTGGTGTAGAGCCTCTTAAGCGTTGGGAGCCCCAAAAGTTTGATGGTGAAATTTGACTCAAATTGTATCATAATGTGAAAGAGGATCTAATTTAAGACATATTTCTGCAAGGGTTTTTAAAACAAATGCGTTTAAAGTCGAATATTGATGAAAGAATACACAATTTAGATTTTTCTGCGTACAACAGAAAACCCAAATTATTGTTCTGCTTCTAATGATGCTAACTTAATATCAGGGTGGACTTTCCCTCCCTGTATTCAATAATGAGCAGAAAGGTGTAATCTATTCCCTTTTCCATTAGATCATTTTTCTTCAACATGTCTCAGCAACAATTTGTTTATATTCTCTCAGCAAAATAAACCAACATTTCAAATATATACAGGGCGGTTTTTGTTTGTTAACAAAACTTTAAAAAGTTACGCAAAACGTTGTTTTAATATAAAGCTAAAATCTGACCGAACGTTGCCTGCCCCAGATATCGATATCAATGATATCGATGATATCGATATCAATGGGGTGGGGGACGCAGTTACATTGATTGCTCTAGCGCCACTGTGCATACAGAGTTGTGAATTGATTTCAAGATATTCAAGATAAGCTGGTTTGGACAAGGAGTATTAGGCTCCTTAGTTGAATATATCGCAACTACGACGGGGCCCAGAATTCAAAAGATAGATGTGATTTAAACGCAATACCAAAGTGGGAGATACTGGACGATTTGGGTTCAGAATTTTTACCCCACCACTCTTTTTTTCTTCTTTAACATGAAAGACATTGGAGATTCTAGATGATAGCATCATGTGCTGCTACCTGGTCTACAATGTCTCTTCCACCTTCACTTTATTGTGGTATCGGGCCATTTAGCAACTTGTCGTAGGCAGTTGTGAGGGAAATCTCAGCTGAAATGTTTTCATTGATTTCCGTCTTCGATTTTTCACAATGTGTTCCCACAAATCTTTGGGCCTTATAAGAGTGTGTGGAGTATGATATTATCTCCTCCATTAGGCGCTCTAGCTAGTCCAGGGCATCATTGGTGCTGTGGGTGCGATCTGTGCATAATCACATATAAGTTTTGAACCACGTCTCTGATCTAGGACTGAAATGCTCTGGAACTCCCGTTTTAGTGTATAGTCGTCTTGTATTGAGCTGTCATATCTACACCAAGTTATTTAACAACTTTCTTGGTCACGGAGTGATACAACTAGCAATCATAGCAGGTAAAAATGAGAGGAGCTTCCAGCTCATCCAAAAGCCGACTGAATGCAACATCATTATGCTCATAAAGGTTCAGTTTCAACAAATCATAAGGAATGCTCAAAGACTTTAAGTTGTTCATAAAGGATGCATATGTTATGTTATATCATTACCTCCGAAACTGTAACCTCATCAAATAAGTTGAAACTAAATGCCATCTCTGCTTAGCCTCCTCGCTATTTCCTTATTTCATTTTTTAAAAACTTGTTTGTGTGTATAACGTGCACAAAGGCCCCTTTCCCCTTATAAGCCAGGAGGGTCAAATCTGACTGACATGAGCGCTATACAAGAACCCACTATTATTATTATTATTATTACTAATCTCTTGAATAGTTTAGACCCTGTCTGTCTTATGAACCCAACTCTCATGTAATTTCAAATCAATCAATTAATAAATCATGACAAAGAAAGATATATACCAATAGAAATCGACTTTTGTCAGACTTTAGAGAAAGAGGGAAAGGAAGCTAGAAGGATATTTGTATCATTTTGTATTTGTATTTATTAACATTTATTTCCTTCTCAACAGTACAATATGAAACACAATGTATATATACATGATATTATGTAACAATTATTTCAACATAGAGTATACAGGATATGCTTTCCGGGTTTTCGCTTCCTTCCGTATCTGAGAAGGATATGGTGTTGACATACATGCATATTTGCCTTTAACAATATAGGCATAAACGATTAACACTGATTGTTCAAAATTATATTGTACTAGGGGAGGTTGGATGGGCTTGCCACACGGAAGGAGGGAGGTACAAGCTATGCAAACCAAAACTAAGTATGTACATGTAAATGTTTCACAGTGTAAATCCTGTTAATTCTTGTATTATTCGGTAATGTCCTGATAATCAGTTTCTGTCACAAAACTGGAGATTAGATCTTGATTGATGACTTATTTATCTAGATTTATTTCGAATTTTAGAGGGGGAGAGTGAATAATTTCAAACTTTTCCCTGTATCATTTGATTCTTCATGATCTATTTATAAAATTAAGTGTACTTTTAAAATAAATGATGCTTTGCATCAGTTTCTCTCATTAATTCTGAGAGTGTGTATGCATAATCGGAAGAGGTGCTGGGGTCATTGGCAGGAACGGTAGTCGCTTTTTGATTGCAGGTTATGATGACTTTCGTCAATGTCTTTCAATCTACCAAAAAAAAATGAAACAGGCGTACAAGTTTTGAACTGAACCGTCCAGTTTTTTTCTAATAACTTCGTAGCGATTGGATTATGTCAAAGATTTGAGATGAAAATTATGGAGGAGGTGGCGTGGCAAGAAGTATAACCCACTGACAGATCAATAAATTAACTATATCCTACCAAGAGATTGCAAATGCTGCGTAAAGATTATTTGATCTATTTTTCAATTGCCACTTACTTTATTAAAATAGCTGCGCACTAATTGCTCTAATTTTATTCTAGGCGAGGGGGGAGGGTCACAGATAAAGGGGAGGGTGCCCATTCTGAACCCTACCACCCATTATCTTCATGATTCAGACTGAAAATCATGACTATCACCTGGATCCAGGTCTCATTTAATGTATCACTTGACAGAAAGCCTCCATCATTTCTGAACACACATCATGTCCTACACAACATACTGCCCCATCCCAAAATTACTTTTAATGGGGGGGGGGGGGGGGCATTTCAATGGAGGGAGGGGGTAGGGTGAAAGTTCTGAACCACACCATGCACTATGAACATGTTTACGATGGAAAATTATGTCTGCCACTTGCAACAGGTCTAATTTTATGTATTATCTGACCTATATCCTTATTTGACTCTGAGAACTCATTATATATCGGTTGCTAGGCATATTATCACCATAGCAACGGGAACTAAGCGATATATATCATTAAAATATGATGAAAATGCATCATCTGACATCATAATTCCTATCACAGTAGTCATCTGCTTAGTGATAACATCTTCTCGCGATACATTCTATTGTTCATCTCACTATGTTACCGTTGCTAAGGAGAAGACAGCCCTTCGCAACCAAATTTGCCATTTTGGCTCAAATCAAAGTGTCAACTTTAGAGCGCTATAACTTTTTAGTTAAAAAAGTTTATATAGACTTGGAATTTGCATATGATATTAACCATGTTTCTGAACATTTTTTTAGCAAGTCTCAAGTCAGTTAGCGTTATAATTAATTGAATATGGAGAAATATGTATTTTCGCGCAATTCGTATTTCTGAAAAAATGGTAACAAATGACATTTTGGGCTCAAGATTATTATGCAAATCATCCCCAAACCTATTGAATGAGGTATCATCTTGTAGGAAATTTAATTTTCTTTCATATGACACATTACACATGGTAAAATAAGGTATTGTTAAAAAGTAATCCCCAGAATTGTACAACAGTAGTTATACATGGCGGCCATTTTGAAAAATGGCCGCCATTTTTTTCCAGTTGCATATTGCAAAGGTAGTCCACGTAGAAATTGTGCAGGGAGGTCCCCCGCACACGTTGAGACCGAACGACCTTTTACAACATGCCATGTCTCAAAACCCCCCAAATCGGGGTTTTGCCCCCTAGGTATGACTTTCGGGCACCCCAATGCTGGAAAGTAACGCACATTTTAGAAAACTTCACTTTTTCATGGAAAAATGCTTATTTGTTCAATGCACGCAAGTCAGATTGAGCGGGTGATACAACGTTTCCATATGCCCCAAGATTGGTATAATGAGGAATGATTCAGGGGGGGGGGGGGGATACCAGAATAATTATGGGTTTATTCAGGAAAATATGAAAACTATTTTTCTTTTTTGTCTGTCGGCTTGATAATTTTCAAACCGCCAGAATAATTATGGGTTTATTCAGGAAAATATGAAAACTATTTTTCTTTTTTGTCTGTCGGCTTGATAATTTTCAAACCGCTAAATATCTGTGATATGCATAAACAAAGTTATATTTTCCTTCTGCATCGTTATACGTTTTTAAAAAGTCTGATAATCATATATTAAAGTAAATAGATACATAATGCGCTGACAATTCTAAATAGTATTGATTTAGTCTCCTAGTATTCAGTAATTAAATCTTTGGTCATTTTCCAAGCTATTATGTGGCCAAGGTAACATGAATTTGATCACGTAAGACTTCAATGACTGCAAAATCTTTATCAAGATATTGGTTTCGTTCGATCAGGTCTAAAGTGTTGCAATGAATATGATATAATTACATATAATGATAAAATGTATATGATAGGCAATCGTGTGTATGTCAGAGGACCACACGGTACGAGGTTCAAATCCATGTCACGGCACTGCCATTGTAGTGGCAAGGCATTCATTTCAATCGGCCTCTCCCCTTCCAGGAGAGGTAAATGGTTACTCGATGGAAAGAAATTTCTTGAATACTCGTGTAGGCCTATCGTGCAGATCACGGGAGCTCGACTAAGCCAGGGTAAAAATAACTACGATACTTTAGTATACAATGCATCTGTATGTCATCATTATCACAATCCCTCTCATTCATACCAATATTATCATTTTCATCATCATCATCTCATCATAATTGTTATCATCATTATCAGTAGTATAATCATCATCATCATCATCATTATCATCATCATCATCATCATCGTCATCATCGTCATCATCAACAGCATCATCATAATCACCATCACCATCATTTTGTTCATCATCACCATATTAGTTTGAATAAAAATGATATGCAACCTTCCGAAATAAATAAAATCATCTAACATGATAATTGTGATCACACAAATACTGATAGTGATAATGGAGAATGAAGCGAGAAAGATTGAGAGAGAAAATAATAAACACCAACAAAGTAAAATCAGGAAACTGAATAAAGTTACCTTATGCACATATGAGTCCGGTGATTCCAGTGTCTTCTTATCTGCCTTTATCTTTGAAACAAATAAGAAATCCGAGTCCGTGCTTCGCTGTACCCTATACCTGTTGAAAGCCAGAAGTGAGATGCTCTCATTGTCTTGTATATTGTCTTGGAAGCATCACAATCACATTGATTGTGTTAATAAGTGCGTTCGTAGAAAAGTGGGTTTGCTATTTAAATTGAGATATTTCGTTCCTCAGTAGAGATGAAGCAAAGGTGATGAAGAAGAAGTGTTTGAGGATGTAAATGATGATGTCCCCCTTCCCAAAAAAAACTGGATGAAATTCTTTATAAGGCGTTCACAGAAGTATACGTTGTGCATGGTATTTATTCATAAATGTCTTTATGTTGTTCTATCTCATTTCAGGAATTCAGAGCAAGTATTTGTAACCTCTGGTGGATTACATGTTGAATTACAATCATCTCATGATTGGTCTGGAAAATTAGTTACTATTGATGAAAGGCAAAATCATCATCTAGAACATAACCACGAAGACTCTGATACCCAGATTGGCTTCATGCCTTAGAGTCTCAGTGCAGCAATATGAAGTTTTGAAGTTTATTAACAACAAAATGAATGTACATCATAAAACAAAGTATTTTTTTTAGCAGATGTTTCTGCATTTATTGATAAATCAAATACAAAACATTCAAATAACAATAATAGTATATAATATAATTGATTTATATCAAGAGTGACAACTTAATACACACAAAATAAAATATTTTAAAAAAAAATACATAATTGAAAGCTTGAAAGTATGGAGGTAAGTAAAAAATAATCAAGATAAATGCAGAGGCCAACTATCATAAGCTAAGAAGCTTGAGGCGATAGCAGCCGGGAAGGGGGGGGGGGTACATGGCGCTGTTTTTAGGAGAATGTAGGGGAATAGAGAGTCACATATAAAGATTTTGTTCAGAAAATATCTGAATAAAAAGTGGAAAGAAATTAAGAAAAAAGAAAAAAGAAGAAAAATGTGCAAGTGTGTGCAGGTGAAGTAAGTGTTCGATTCGTATTGTTAATGAACTGGTCATCTAAAATTAATTTAAATAAACAATCAAAACCTCTGAGACCCTTATGATGTTTTTGAATATGTAGATATTAAATATTTTTTCATCGATGCTTTGAATGAATAAAGAGTTGCAGAGTGTTTAATATTGTCAGGTAAAGCATTCCAAATGTCTGGACCATGATGTCTTATCGATTTATAGGCCATAATAATTTTGGGGTTTGTTAAGTGGAAATCGGATGAGTGTCGTGTGGGATAAGAATGTATATCACTATTGTAAACAAAAATATTTCGAAATGCCAAAGGTATAGTATTTATCCAACATTTATACATAAAGATTGCAGTTTGAAAACTGTGAATGTCAGCGATTTTTAATGTTTTTAGTTTACAAAATATTGGATCAGTATGGGCTAAATAATGTGAATGTGTACAAAGACGAAGTGCTTTCTTTTGGAGACGATATATTAACATAATTTTCATCTTACTACAATTGCCCCAAACTATGTTACAATAAGATATGTATGACAAAATGAAGGAATTGTAAAGCATAAATAGTGACTTTTGTGATAGATAATATTTTAATTTATATAAAATGCCTATGCTTCTCGAGACTAGCATGCAAATGTTGTTAATATGACTATTCCAAGTTAGGTTTGAATCAATCATTACACCTAAGAATTTTGTAACTTCTTTTTGAATTATGGGCATGTTATCTATAAAAATATCATAATGAAGTACATGTTTAGAGTGTATGTTTTTGAAATAAATACAATTAGTCTTATTAATATTTAAAGAGAGTTTATTGGATTTGAACCAAGATGATAATTTATTTAGTTCTAAATTGAGGGTTGTAATGAGAATGTTTAAGTCTTTATGCGAATAAAATACGTTGGTATCGTCTGCGAACAGAACATATGTTAGGAGTGGTGATGCATTAACAATATCATTCATATATACTAAAAACAGTAGGGGACCTAATATGGAGCCTTGTGGTACTCCGCATTCTATGGTGGAAATATTAGATGTTGTAGATTTAAACATAACATATTGATGTCTATTACGCAAATAGTCTTCAAACCAAGAAAGTACAATCCCTCTAACTCCATATGCTTTTAATTTATGTATTAATATACGATGGTCCATGGTATCGAATGCTTTCGATAAGTCCATAAAAACACCTACAGTGTGTTCTTTTTTAGAAAGGGAATCAGTTATTTTGTCACATAATTGTAGAATAGCATAATCAGTAGAGTGGTTCTTTCTAAATCCATATTGATTAGGAATTAAAAAGTTATTGATATCTAAGAAAGAATATAATCGTTTATATACTATTTTCTCTAATATCTTTGAAATGCTTGGTAGTAAAGAAATTGGTCGGTAGTTTGAAACTTTAGAGTGATCATCCTTTTTATATATCGGAATTATTTTTGCAACTTTTAGTGGGTCGGGAAAAATCCCTTGGGAAAGAGATAAATTAAAGATATGTGATAACGGGGAAGCTATGAAGTGAATTATTTGTTTTAATAAAGATACACTTAGCTCATCGTAGCCACTAGATTTACTGCTTTTTAATGAACGAACAATTTCTAAAATCTCTTGAATATTTGTTGGATTAAAAAATAAGGATTGATTAACGTTATTATTTAAGTATTTCAAAAAATCATTCTTTTCATTAATTATTTTGGAAGCTAAATCCGGTCCAATATTAGTAAAGTATTTATTGAATGCCTCAGCAACATCATTTTGGTCTATGTGATGCCCATTATCATTAAATTCAATATTATTTGGAGTATCCTTTTTCTTCCCCAAAATGTCATTAACTGTTTGCCATAATGATTGATTATTATCTTTATTATTTTCAATTTTATTACCATAGTATAATTTGCGTGATAAACGAATAATTGAAGTCAATTTATTACGGTACTTTTTATATTTATTTTGATTTTCATTTGTAGGTGATCGAAGTGAGATTTTATATAAACGAATTCGGGTAGATATTGATTTAAGTATACCTTGAGTAATCCATGGTCGTTTATTTTTCTTTTTATTTGACTTAATTCTTGAGAGGGGCACATTTTTATTATAATGACAAAGAAGTTTGTTTATAAATTTTTCATATGAACTGTTCACATCTCTTTCAAAATAAATATCATACCAATCTTCTTGACTCAAGTCTATTTTTAAGGATTCAATATTACGTTTGGTTTCTTTACGTCGTGTTGTATGTTCTTTATTGGGAATTTGTAGGTGTTTATCATTAGGACCTATCGTAAATATTGGTAAATGGTCTGAAATATCATAATATATTATTCCATTCTGTTTATTATCTAATACGTTTGAGAAAATATTATCAATTATAGTATGTGTTAAGTTTGTAATCCTAGTTGGTTTATTAATGAGAGGTTTAAAAAAAAATGAAGATAATAAATTAGTAAAGTGTTGGCCAAGAACGGTAAAAGGTAAGGATATATCGATATTAAAGTCTCCCATAATATATACATCTTTATTTTCTCTAGAAATAAATTCAAGGCATGATTCTAATTCATCAAAAAATGTGTCGGCTACATTGTTAGGTGGTCTGTACATTACCCCAACGATTCTATTCTTATGTTTATCATCAATAATTTCTAAAAATAATGTTTCTATTCCTTCCAGTTGAATATCATGTCTTATTTTAAATTGTACATCATTACGAGAATAAAAAGCGACACCTCCCCCCTTTCCGTTTTTACGGTCTGAATGAATAAATTCATAATTCTCAATGTTGAATATTGGAGGAGAAGTTGAGTGTAACCAGGTTTCGGTAAGTCCTATCAAAGAAAATGAAAATGTGTTTAGGATAGATAAAAATTCTTCAAAATTATCGAAATTCTTTTGTAAGCTTCGAATATTGATGTTTAATAAACTAAAACAGTGAAGGTTATTATTGGGTCCCGTTGAATTAAAATTTGAATTGAATTCACTAGTAGTATAATATTTACTCTGGGGTGTATAAACTTGATCATTCAGAATATCATTTAAAGCCATTAAGATTACAAATGTGGTATTGCGACCAGTATAAATTAATACTATGTGTTTGGTGCGTGCATGTGCGTGTAAGAGTGGAAGTGCATTTATAATGGGTGTCGGCAAAAACCAACAAAATCAGGGGGGTGTACATGATGTTCACTTGTGCGTGACTATCAGACAGACTCGGGGCCGGTGACAGCGTTCAAACGTGGTCATTAATTAAAAATTAAAAAAAAAACTTAGAAATTTGTAATTTAAGAAGGTTTTATTATTATTATTTTTTTTTTAGTATTGTTATCGTTTA
The DNA here is from genome assembly GCA_035222895.1 of Strongylocentrotus droebachiensis. Lineage (NCBI taxonomy): Eukaryota > Metazoa > Echinodermata > Echinoidea > Camarodonta > Strongylocentrotidae > Strongylocentrotus > Strongylocentrotus droebachiensis. The sequence continues at coordinate 57,570 of JAVYIG010004340.1, read as the reverse complement.
AATTTACAGTGATGAATTGTTTTCGAAACGTACTACCTTTAAGTTACAGAGAAAGGTGGGTAAGCCTATGTGCTATACCTAAGGGGGTGAGAAAGAAACAACGTTCAGCATCAAGGACTGGATTATGATTGACATGAGAAAAGGGATTTACAGGGGGGTATGATAATACCTTGGCTTTAGCATAAGTAATACAAATAAGCAATAGTTAAGTTGAAATAAAATGAATTAACATATATCATGCCGATCCACGCCACACCGACGAAACATCGCCAGACACCGGCGAACCAGCATACCGCGGAGAGACCGCGCCACATGATAACATTAAATCACGTCATCATGGAGCGCGAAATACCAACGATACGCCAGCCACCAGACCAGGCAACGAAACGCCAGAGCAGCGCAAACGCTACTCGTTGGTCCCTCCCTGACAACCGGCATGGCAACCAGTCCAGCGGGTGAGGGTCGCTGATCATCTAACCGTGAACCGCGGGCCACGCCCACAGACATGGTCGCCACGCACTACGTTTAAAACAAGAAAAACCATCAACAAAAAACAAGCGATAGTACACTAGTTTCGTGAAATCGACAATGATATAATGAACACCGAGCATGGTATTGATGGCCAAAATTGCCCAATAGTAACAAATAAAAATCAGTCGAAACTCGGCCAGGCATTCAAGTTAAAAGTCGATATATGTAATGTATAATAATTAAACTACAATGAAACAGTCACTAACGATTTGTTTTGGGCAGTCTCATTTGCAAAATTACTCAATGCTACAAAAATTATCCCGCATTTCATAATTAACTCAACCGGGCACTAGGTCGGAGGCACGAAGGTAGCGATGGCCAAAGACACACTTTAAGAATACAGACCAAATGGGACATTGACATCGCCATAATGCTTATTCAAGCATTTTTGTGTATGTATTGACAAAACAAAACCAGCCATGCAGGCCAAAAAATGTTAAAAAGTCGAGTGTATGTAATGTATAATAATTAAACTACAATAAAACAGTCACTACCGATTTGCTTTGGGCAGTCTCATTTGCAAAACTTTCAATGCTACACCAAAAAAAATACCCCGCATTACATAATCAACTTAACCGGGCACTAGGTCGGAGGCACGAAAGTAACAATGGTCAAAAGCACAATTTAAGAATGCATACCATGCAGGCCAAAAAATGTTAAAAAGTCGAGTGTATGTAATGTATAATAATTAAACTACAATGAAACAGTCACTACCGATTTGCTTTGGGCAGTCTCATTTGCAAAGTTTTCAATGCTACACCAAAAAATTTCCCCGCATTACACAATCAACTTAACCGGGCACTAGGTCGGAGGCACGAAAGTAACAATGGCCTAAAACACAATTTAAGAATGCATACCAAATAGGGCATTTACATCGCCATAATGCTTATTCAAGCATTTTTGTATATGTATTGACAAAACAAAACCAGCCATGCAGGCCAAGAAAATGTTAAAAAGTCGAGTGTATGTAATGTATAATAATTAATTAAACTATAACGAAACAGTCACTACCGATTTGTTTTGAGCAGTCTCATTTGCATTGTTTTCAATGCTACACCAAAAAATACCCCACATTACGTAATCAACTCAACCGGGCACTAGGTCGGAGGCACGAAAGTAACAATGGTCAAAAGCACAATTTAAGAATGCACACCAAAAAGGGCATTTACATCTCCATAATGCTTATTCAAGCATTTTTGTGTATGTATTGGCAAAAACAAAATCAGCCATGCAGGCCAAAAAATGTTAAAAAGTCGAGTGTATGTAATGTATAATAATTAAACTACAACGAAACAGTCACTACCGATTTGTTTTGGGCAGTCTCATTTGCATTGTTTTCAATGCTACACCAAAAAATACCCCACATTACGTAATCAACTCAACCGGGCACTAGGTCTGAGGCACGAAAGTAACAATGGTCAAAAGCACAATTTAAGAATGCACACCAAAAAGGGCATTTACATCTCCATAATGCTTATTCAAGCATTTTTGTGTATGTATTGGCAAAAACAAAATCAGCCATGCAGGCCAAAAAATGTTAAAAAGTCGAGTGTATGTAATGTATAATAATTAAACTACAATGAAACAGTCACTACCGATTTGCTTTGGGCAGTCTCATTTGCAAAGTTTTCAATGCTACACCAAAAAATTTCCCCGCATTACATAATCAACTTAACCGGGCACTAGGTCGGAGGCACGAAAGTAACAATGGCCTAAAACACAATTTAAGAATGCATACCAAATATGGCATTTACATCGCCATAATGCTTATTCAAGCATTTTGGTGTATGTATTAACTAGATAATGTTAAATATTCGACTAGATGTAATGTACGATAATAAAATCGAAATAACAAAATTTAAGTTAAATGGTACGTTTCCATTCTTAACAGCGCTTCCTCTTTCCATTTTTCTTTTGACAGAGAATGAAAAAAAAAACAAAAAAAAAACACACACACAGAAAATCAATTCAAATTTTACCATCTTCCCCTTTTCTCCTCCTAGTCCTTAGTCCACAGTTCAAATAATGAAAGAATAACGTTTCGATGACATAATAAGGTTTGATTTTGATCCCTTTTCCAACTTTGTCATTTATTTTGAGTTTAATCGAGTTTCAAATATATAACATCTCAATATTCCGTTTTTGGAAAGCATGAAAGTCACTGATTCAAATTACTAAAAATATCTGGGTCAATCCAAACAGTAATTTGATATTAGGTAATGACAATGTTATCAGCTTGGTTCTGCATTATTACTGAAATGATAATTTACAGTGTTATATTAGAAATAAATCCTAGTCTTTTTCTTACTTTTGTATCCGTTCTCTTGCATATCGTCTGTAGTTCCGGAAATATTTCGTCAATCATAATATACGATGTCCATGCGCTAGTCGGTGTAGGTTTTCCAATCTTTGGCGTTTTTTTCCTTGAACTGGAGAATGACATCCGTTCCTTTGACGAAGATCTTCGTCGATAGGTTTCTTTCTTTGCGAAGATTGTAGGCGGTGTTTGCTAATTTTCCGCGGCGAAATTTCATGGTAGGCGGCAGGTCGGTCCTCACGGAGATGTTGCTGCGGGTTCCGGCGGTGGCGCCGCGACTTGTCACGCGATCGGCGGCCGCGTTCTTGTTGCGTGATTGGTTGTCGTAAGCTTCGAGGATGCACTGGCGGTCTCGCATGATGGCGAATTTTGCGATAATGGGGTCGGGTCCCTGGTCGCCTGCCGCTGCTCTGTCTGTGTCTCGTGGTTTCCGTGGGAGTCGATGGGCGTTGACAATTATGATCCTTGCAGCCTCTTCCCTTGATGTACCCAAATCAATGAAATGCAAGGCAAAACAATAAAATACAAACTGTACATAATGTACAAACCAATGAATTACTGCAAAAACTTAATTAATGCTTAATCATAAAACACATTTAAACAAAAGTTCAAGTTGTTGCTAAAAGAAAAAAAAGTTAGCACAAGTGCTAGTCGACATCGGTTTTCTCTATATCTCTTCATTACTGTATCATTATACTAGTTCTTACAATTATATTGTATACATTCAAAATACAAAACATTACTAACTACTAACATAACAGATAATTTATTTGTTCATCAAATAAATTGTGAGGGTATTATAAAATGAATATCTTGTTTTTTGTTCTCTAATCTTCTGAGGTAAACTATTCCAAAGCTTCGGTCCAACAAAAGAAATAACGAGTGTACCTTGTGTCGTACTACAAATTGGCAAGGGTAGCATTGCATTTTCTTTTCCTCTTGTTTCATAAGTATGGTGTACAGGAATCTTACAATAATCTAATAATCTGTGTGGCAAATTTCTGTTATACATATCATATACTAATGTTAAAAACTGCCAGTTCATGGAAACCAAAAACATCCAATATCCAAGATTCAATTGTTTAAACAGTGGTCCAGAGGATATCCTCAATAATGAAAACGTAATAGCTTGCACCGCCATCTTCTGAGCTAAATGAATACAATTCAAGCGAGATTTATAACTGCTTCCCAATACCTCGATTCCATAGAGTATGTGGGGCTGTATAAACGATTTATACAAGATCACGAGGATATACTGAGGAACGAAATATCTCAATTTAAATAGCAAACCCACTTTTCTACGAACGCACTTATTAACACAATCAATGTGATTGTGATGCTTCCAAGACAATATACTATAAATTTAAACTCGGCCTACAAAAGATGCCACGCTCACATCATTAATGTCCGTATTAGACAGTCTAAGGACACAATTTACATCAATTGCCCGTCGTTTGCTTTCAATAAACATATTATTAGTTTTCTTTAAATTGATTGTGAGTTTATTAGCATCGTACCAGTTTTTAATTGCAACTAGTTGCTCTTTACCCTCATTTACATCAGTTTCAATTTGATTATCATCAAAAGTGTGAAAAATATATGAATCGTCTGCAAACAATCTAAAATTAAAATATTTAGTACAACAAGGTAAACCATTGATATAAACTAAAAATAATGTAGGTCCCAGAACTGACCCCTGCGGCACGTCGCACGTTATATAGTCTTTCCGGTAGATGTGGTCCTTGCCCGCCCCCCCCCCCCCCCCCCCCCCACTCAGTGTTATTTAGGTTACGCATAATTATGCTCGTTCCCTCTTTTTGAAAGCACCCCCTATCTGAGGACTGCCAATTTTTCCGAACCCCCCTTTCGCGGGCATTTCGCGGGCTTTTCCTGCCTTGGAGACCCCCCTAAATCAGGAAAAATGCTCAATGTACCCCCCTAAATTCGGAATAATTTCTCAGGAGTCCAAAGAGATGAGAGAAAAAAGAAAAAACACCCCCTTTTTAAAGAAATCTCCGGGTGAAAAGTCAAATACACCCCTTTTTTTACAATTCTCGGGCCGGACTTTGTCGCACGAAAAGTACCCCTTTACCGGACATTTTGGCAACACGCATGCGGTCATTTCGACCTCTGAGTGGGGGGGGGGGGGGCGGGGAAACATCCTACGTACAGCTTGTGAAACACTTTCTTTTCCTCTACATAATCATACAGTTCAAACGTTTGTTTTTTTAGATACTAGTGAATAAAGAAATTTTTGTTCTATATGTCATCACAGTGTTACATTTTGACCACCGTAATAATCCCTGGTTAATCTTGTGGTATTCGACTTGAAGTCGCATTTGATGCAAAAGAAATAATACCCCCTCTCGCGGTTATGCCATATTGTTAACGGATTTCTGTTTTGTTCGCTCACAACGGCACTAATACAATGACCTCATTCTTCTATATTGAGCGAAATTCTAAAACGATATTTCAGGGCTCTCTTACATGGGGGAGGGGGGGGGGGGGAGGGGGGACGGAGAAGTCTGACAGATCACTAATTAACAAATAATTCATGTCAGCAGCAATCCAATATATGCACAAAGAAAGTTAAGCACTTTTCCTGGCCTATTTGAAGAACTCGTGATTATCGACTAGACAAGCATGGCAATTAAAATAAGCAAATATATTTCAATTGAAGCACATTTTTCTTTAACACGAGAATTTTGTGCAGATTTTTTCCCTTTGTGAATTTGTACAATAGCTTGTTTGATGTTCAATTTTCATGGCAGATTGGTAATTAGTAACACCTTAAAAGTAGTGGGGATGGGATCAAAACGTTTGCAAATAACACATTAATCACCGGGAAGTTATCAAGACAATATTTTGGCATGCTGGATTAAAAGATGTTGCTATTGTTGGCCCATAAAAAAATGACTTTCCAGTGTTTAGCAACATGTTCATCTTTCAAAAGAACTCACAGATTTATAATGCAGAGTTACGAGGCTGTTTTCATGCGCTTAATTAATTCCTTTCTAGAACACAGACAAGGTAAAGAAGTTACAAATGAATATTTCATGCAACAGATAACAAATGTAGTTTCTTGTATCAAGTTTGATGAAGGGAAACATACAGGCCTGGATAAGTTGAGAGATGCAGAAAGACAACTTTCTGTGTCACTTTGTATCTGTTTCACGAGCAATTTGTGCATCAAATGGGTTGCCATAATGAGGGAGCCAAATCTGTAATATACAGTGCGTCCCAGATAAAACGAAACCGAGAAGTATCGATGTTTTATCATGACTTAATCAGAACCATAATTAATGAATGATAAATATTTGGAAAGCTTAGAGTCTCCTCTTTCAGGTGATGCTAATCAGATGATGAATATTTCACGCATGAGTGATTAAAAGCAATTTGAAGGAAGGAAACCAAAAAGTAATTTGGCGGGCGGTATCTGAATTTCAAAGAAAAATTCACATTTCTAGAAAGTTCATTTTCTGTTCTTTCATATGATACCTCAATCAAGAAAAATGAGCCAGGAATAACAAAGTTCTGTTTGTTTAAAGTAGCCCTTACATTTTCATAATTTTAACAAACGAATTCGTTTTCACTGGCTGCCTGCCGTAGCAAAAAGCAGATTTGACAAAAGACTTAACTCCGTTTCGTTGACAATCAGCCATGCATGAAGACTATCGTCTACGGCTGATTGTCAACGAAACGGAGTTAAGTCTTTTGTTAATTTCGTTTATTGATACGGCAGGCAGCCAGTGAAAACGACTATTCGTTTAATACAATTATGGAAATGCAAGCACTACTTTAAACAAACAGAACTTTGTTATTCCTCGCTCACTTTTCCTGATTGAGGTGTCATATCAAAGGGCAGAAACTCAACTTTCTAGAAATGTGAATTTTTCTTCGAAATTCAGATTCCGCCCGCCAAATGTCTTTTTGGTTTCCTTCCTTCAAATTGCTTTTAATCACTCATGCGTGAAATATACATCATCTGAGTAGCATCACATGAATGAGGAGACTCTAAGCTTTCCAAATATGTATCATTCATTAATTATAGTTGTGATTAAGTTATGATAAAACATCGATACTTCTCGGTTTCGTTTTTTCTGGGACGCACTGTATAACTATTTTGATAAAAGATATAGTTCACAATATGAAACAATTAAGTCTACCTTCCATGTGTAACCTAATTCATGTATCACAATTGAATGTATGAATATAATATATACATCACCATTGAAACATTTCCGGGTGTTCATGGATTATGCCAATTGTATTGTCATGAGATGGGTTTCATCGAACTTTATAACGATGTTTAAAGAAAGACGTATTTTGCTCGATCAGGCGGATACCCAAGGGTTATCGCTAAACGGTATGGAGCGATCCCGTATCCTCGTGATCTTGTATAAATCGTTTATACAGCCCCACATACTCTATGGAATCGAGGTATTGGGAAGCAGTTATAAATCTCGCTTGAATTGTATTCATTTAGCTCAGAAGATGGCGGTGCAAGCTATTACGTTTTCATTATTGAGGATATCCTCTGGACCACTGTTTAAACAATTGAATCTTGGATATTGGATGTTTTTGGTTTCCATGAACTGGCAGTTTTTAACATTAGTATATGATATGTATAACAGAAATTTGCCACACAGATTATTAGATTATTGTAAGATTCCTGTACACCATACTTATGAAACAAGAGGAAAAGAAAATGCAATGCTACCCTTGCCAATTTGTAGTACGACACAAGGTACACTCGTTATTTCTTTTGTTGGACCGAAGCTTTGGAATAGTTTACCTCAGAAGATTAGAGAACAAAAAACAAGATATTCATTTTATAATACCCTCACAATTTATTTGTTGAACAAATAAATTATCTGTTATGTTAGTAGTTAGTAATGTTTTGTATTTTGAATGTATACAATATAATTGTAAGAACTAGTATAATGATACAGTAATGAAGAGATATAGAGAAAACCGATGTCGACTAGCACTTGTGCTAACTTTTTTTCTTTTAGCAACAACTTGAACTTTTGTTTAAATGTGTTTTATGATTAAGCATTAATTAAGTTTTTGCAGTTACTGTAATTCATTGGTTTGTACATTATGTACAGTTTGTATTTTATTGTTTTGCCTTGCATACTTTGTTTTATGATGTACATTCATTTTGTTGTTAATAAACTTCAAAACTTCATATTGCTGCACTGAGACTCTAAGGCATGAAGCCAATCTGGGTATAGCAGAGTCTTCGTGGTTATGTACTAGATGATGATTTTGCCTTTCATCAATAGTAACTACTTTTCCAGACCATTCATGAGATGATTGCAGTTCAACTTGGAATCCACAAGAGGTTATACATACTTGCTCTGAATTCCTGAAATGAGATGGAACAACATAAAGACATTTATGAATAAATACCATGCACAACGTATACTTCTGTGAACGCCTTTTAAAGAATTTCATCCAGTTTTTTTTTTGGAAGGGGGACATCATCATCTACATCCTCAAACACTTCTTCTTCATCACCTATGCTTCATCTCTACGGGATCGCTCCATACCTTTTAGCGATAACCCTTGTGTATCTGCCTGATCGAAAAAAATACGTCTTTCTTTAAACACTTTCATAAAGTTCAATGAAACCCATCTCATGACAATAAAAATTGGCATAATCCATGAACACCCGGAAATGTTTCAATGGTGGTGTTTATATAATATTCATACATTCAATTGTGATACATGAATTAGGTTACACATGGAAGGTAGACTTGATTGTTTCATATTGTGAACTATATCTTTTATCAAAATAGTTATATATTACAGATTTGGCTCCCTCATTATGGCAACCCATTTGATGCACAAAATTGCTCGTGAAACAGATACAAAGTGATACAGAAAGTTGTCGTTCTGCATCTCTCAACTTATCCAGGGGGGTATTTCACAAAGATCCTAAGTTGAACTTATCTCTAAGTTGGACTTAGATATTATGGAATGCCGTTGGCATCATTGAAAATATTTTGTAAACATTATTTTAAAAGGCATAAAATGTTGATTCCATTTATTCATATTTTCTATTATCTCGGGAGATTTCATGTTCTTAATGTGGAATTTATAAAAAGTCTAAAATACTTGAAATTTTGCTTTGGAATATATTTTATTTTAAGGTTACACATGGCTCTCCATAATATTTAAGTCCGACTTAGAGTTAAGTGTGACTGGGGATCTTTGTGAAACACCCCCCAGGCATGTATGTTTCCCTTCATCAAACTTGATACAAGAAACTATTTTGTTATCTGTTGCATAAAATATTCATTTGTAACTGTAACTTCTCTACCGTGTCTGTGTCCTATAAAGGAATTAATTAAGCGCATGAAAACAGCCTCGTAACTCTGCATTATAAATCTGTGAGTTCTTTTAAAAGATGAACATGTTGCTAAACTCTGGAAAGTCATTTTTGTTATGGGCCAACAATAGCAACATCTTTTAATCCAGCATGCCAAAAATATTGTCTTGATAACTTCCTGGTGATTAACGTGTTATTTTACAAACGTTTTGATCCCATTCCCACGACTTTTAAGGTGTTATACCACTCACCAATCTGCCATGAAAGTTGAACATCAAACAAGCTATTGCACAAATTCACAAAGGGAAAAAATCTGCACAAAATTCTCGTGTTAAAGAAAAATGTGCTTCAATTGAAATATATTTGCTTATTTTAATTGCCATGCTTGCCTAGTCGATAATCACGAGTTCTTCAAATAGGCCAGGAAAAGTGCTTAACTTTCTTTGTGCATATATTGGATTGCTGCTGACATGAATTAGTTGTTAATTAGTGATTTGTCAGACTTCTCCGTCCCCACCCCCTCCCCATGTAAGAGAGCCCTGAAATATCGTTTTAGAATTTCGCTCAGATAGAAGAGTGAGGTCGTTGTGAGCGAACAAAACAGAAAATCTGTTGACAATATAGCATAACCGCGAGAGGGGGTATTATTTCTTTTGCATCGAATGCGACTTCAAGTCGAATACCACAAGATTAACCAGGGATTATTACGGTGGTCAAAATGTAAAACTGATGACAAAGAGAACAAAAATGTCTTTACTCACTAGTATCTAAGAAACAAACGTTTGAACTGTATGATGATGTAGAGGAAAAGAAAGTGTTTCACAAGCTGTACGTAGGATGTTTCCCCGCCCCCCCCCCCCCCCCCCACTCAGAGGTCGAAATGACCACATGCGTGTTGCCAAAATGTCCGGTAAAGGGGTACTTTTCGTGAGACAAAGTCCGGCCCGAGAATTGTAAAAAAAAAGGGGTGTATTTGACTTTTCACCCGGAGATTTCTTTAAAAAGGGGGTGTTTTTTCTTTTTTCTCTCATCTCTTTGGACTCCTGAGAAATTATTCCGAATTTAGGGGGGTACATGAGCATTTTTCCTGATTTAGGGGGGTCTCCAAGGCAGGAAAAGCCCGCGAAAGGGGGGTTCGGAAAAATTGGCAGTCCTCAGATAGGGGGTGCTTTCAAAAAGAGGGAACGAGCATATGCGTACCCTAAATAACATTGAGTGGGGGGGGGGGGGCGGGGATGTTTCCGCCCTTTCCTCTTCATTTTCTCTTATGTAAATTAAGGCTGCAGAGATTGCATCCAAGGTCGAAATTTCAGTTGATACTAGTTGAAACCAGTTAGGATTTCCAACTGGTATCTACTGGTTTGAACTGGTCTCAACTGGTACCAGTTGATACAATTTGTAAACCAGTAGACATATCAGTTGACATCTGAGACAGTTGATATTACCAGTTGATTTACCAGTAGATGATTACTAGTTGCTTAACCAGTTGAAAAACAGTAGATGACTACCAGTTGATTTGCCGTTGAAAACCAGTAGAATACCAGTTGATTTACCAGTTGAAAAACCAGTTCAGTGTATCTTATGCATATTCATGATTAATATGAATGTTTTCACAGAAAATATAATTATCATGATCTGTCAAGCAAATGTGACAATGCACATCAATTTTGTGATTTATAATTTCTTAGTCAATCATTGTCAAATATATAGTATATGTCTGATCATGTTTTTCATATATGTAATTACTAACCAGGAAACAACATGTATAATGTTGTATATATCTATGTACGAACTGGAAATATCAACTGGTCTCAGATGTCAACTGGTACCAGTTGACTACTGGTGTCAACTGGTTTTTCGACCTGGGATCATAACGCGTGTTTTATTTCCATTATCATGTTCTTTGAAATGCTTTCGCACTGGGAAGTGTAAAGTCTTCTATTTATTGCAAAGCTATGCCGAAGTCGCGCTTACAAAGTTTCAAATCTAAATCAAATAGAGCAGGTTATCATAAGGGTCATGTCTCTCTCAAGTCTCAACCCTCCCCTCCCCACTTTTCTCTCCCTCTCTATATTATAATTTTTCTTATTCTTTTTCTATCCTTCACTTTCTTTCCATCCTTAGCCCTCCCCTCCACATTTATCTCCCTCTCTTTCATAATATCTACACCCCTTTCCCCGGGCATGCCTTCCAGAGCACCCGACTCAGTGTCACTCAACAATAAGCCACTACGGAGATAGCATTGGTACAAACGACCCCGAAATATCCACAGATCCTAATAAACATGGAGACGTCCCACTTTGTGCATTTTAGAATAATCACTGCCAGATATTAAATGGAGGTGCTTCATAAATACATTTTGATTGCACTCTTGAAAAAAAGTAATTTTCCACCTGTGCACTATAATGTACCACTGGACAATTGTGCATAAATGAATGATTACATAACTTTAATGAACAAGTATCCAGCAGTCGTTTTTATGGGTTTTTAGTTTTGTACAAATGCCCTTTATCTGCCCATGCGCAGACAGTATCCCTGAAGTGGCTTTTAGATTAATGATACAAGGTAATAAAATATGTATATATATTTGTTTATTATTTTACTAAAATTATTGAAAATATAATTCTCTCTTTATCATGATTCAATATAATTTTGCCCACGACAAGAATCTTATCTTTTTGTTATGTAATAGTGAAACGAAAATAAATCAACAGAAATAGTGATATTTTGATCTTAAATAATTTGAAAGGAAATGGCAAAAAATACATGATTATTGATACAGATGAAACTAATAACCATTATAATAAAGCTTTATCTCATAAACAACTTTGATGACTCCAGAACCTTGCAGTGCACATCAGTACTTATATGCTACATGATCAACTGTTTCTGATCCATTCCACACCTTTTCTTTCACAATGCAATCGCATTACCAGAACTCACCTTTATCTTTAATACATCACTTGAAGAATGTAAGATACATGTACTGGTTTATGTGACATGTGCATTTAGAAATAGTCTTGGCTATCAACAAAAACAAACAAACAGATGTGCATAGTCCCCGAGAAGTTTTTTGTACTGAAAAATAAACAAACAAACTATCTACAAGGATATACAGTTGTACGAGGACACATGTTCCTCTGACTGACAATTGCTTCGAGTCAAGTTCCTACACTAAACCAAGTTCTTAACTGCAATCCTAGATCAAACACTACACCTTACCTAAAACCCAATTACAACGCCGACTCTAATTAAACACCTTTGACAAGATAAAAGCCTGAGCAATTGTTGCTGGAGAAAATTTCAGAGCACTGAATATAAAACTGGCTAATGAAAGGTACATGGATCTGAAAGAAAAAGAAGCATGGATTTCTGAAGAAAAGTAGAAAAGTTTATCATAGAGACCCAATTATATGCCTTGACTAAATTTATAACCAAAGGGACTCCAAGTTTGAAGGGAAAATTCCAAACTTAATAGCAAAGTGCTCTAAATAGAAAGTGCAATATCAGAGAACCAGGTCCATGAAAGTTTGAACAAAATAACAAACGAATAGAAACCTAAGAATTTCTTTACAATGCCATAAGTACACACATGGGAATGTCAAACTGGCTGACTTGGTAATGTCACTGTGATGTCACTATGATGTCATTGTGATGCCACTGTGATGTCACTATGATGTAGGGCCTCTCTCTCTCCTTGTTCCAACACACAAAGTTACTAAAACATAATTTTTGTTCAATATGTAGTACTCGAGAGGTTCTCTTCTTTATTTGAGGCCCTATGATAATATCATATACTGTAATACACTTAAAGCCCAAGTCCACTCCAAAAATAACTTACTTTTAATAGAACCAGAAAAATCAGACAAACCAATCAAAAAAAGTTTGAGCAAAATCGGATGACTAATAAGAAAGTTATGAATTTTTAATGACATTATTTTTTTTTAATCACTACACAAATTGGCAACTCACTCATGAGTCTGTGACGTATGGTCCTCACTATCCACTAATTATTTTCTTTATATTAATAATATAAATTTCCTATTTTCACCCTAAGAATCTTATTTCTTCACACCAGCATCCAAGTTAGATTGTTAGTGATATGTTTTTGTGTGGATGCACAAATAAAGAGTAATTTTTGTCCAGTTAAATCATTAAAAATTGAATTTTGATAAACTATATTTATATAAAAATCAATAATTATGAAATACAATATTCGGAAAATAGTATCAATTCTTCAAAATTCATTAAAAAAATTGGGAAATGTCATGCACGCAATATGATACAAATCATATAACCTGGGCAAAGGCATGGGGAAATCAAGTTTTGGGGGATAAAAAGGGAAATTAATGGGATTAAACTATATAAAGCAATTGATAAGTTGTGAGGACATGACGTCACAAACTGATAACTATCTTGGCAATTTGTGTCGTGAATCTCATTGTTCCATAGTTTTACATACTTTTTCAAAAATTCATAACTTTCTTATTAGTTATCCGATTTTGCTCAAACTTTTTTTGATTGGTTTGTCTGATTTTTCTGCTTGTATTGAAAGTAACTTATTTTTCGAGTGGACTTGTCCTTTAAGTACAGTCTCCAACCGAAGTGAGTATATATACTTGTGTGCATTGCTCTCACGGGTGGGGATTTTCAGCAAATTTGGGGCTAATCCGTTATCATTTTAGTGATTCAAAAACCTCACAATACACATATTTTTTTCAATATACTTCATAATCATACAGCGAGTTTCTATTAGTTATACTGAAATTATCTGGTTAATTTGTTTTTGGAAAATAGCGTATAATACCAGGGAAATGGACAGTTTCTATCTACATGTATTATCCGGATAAATACACTGCTCCTTTTTAAATAGTGGGTTAAAAGGCCGTGGATAAAAGTTCATCGGACTTTGGCTAAGGTCACCGCAAAGTATTGTGGGACTGCTAGGTCAACCTGGGATTTTAGTGTCGGGGTGAAATATTCTGATCTAGTGATCACTCCCGATTTCCGGTTTCTCTCCGTTACGTGCACTCAATCAGAATGGCTTGAGTTTCTAATTACGTTATCCGGTTAGCTTCCCCTGAATTATCCTTCTAAAAGAAGAATAATATTGCCGTGAACGCGTCACAGCTCTCACGGCCATTATCCGGATAATAGCGGAGAAGGTCAGTTTCTATTAGGCAAAATTTATCCCTTATCGGCCATTAACCAGATAATGGCTTCTAGTAGAAACACGCTGATAGTTTCCTGATAAATTGTTGAAAGTTTCTTTTACAAAGCAATCACATGACCAGAACTCAACTTTAAATTTTGACACAAAAATCCAATCGAACAAAACTACTTGTACGATATTGAGAAAATGAAAGAAATAGATATCTAACCCATTCTAAGATCAAATACGGAATTGTTAATCATATATACCTAAAAAATGATTCAATTACAAATTCAAGTTTCTTTGTCATAACCATAATGCACCAATAAAATTCATGTATATCAACAAAAGAATAATTGCATAGAAAAAATTAGAAAAAAGTCTATAATATATGTTAAATCTCTTTATCCATTGCTGAATAATAATTCGAGCACCAATATATATATATATATATATATATATATATATATAAGAATAAGGAAATGCTTTGGTTCTAGCTCATAGTATTATTTACCAATATACAGTATTTATACAAAAAAGAGAGTCACCAACTCATTCAATACAGTTGAAATTTACAACTTTCTACCTTTAAAGGGACTTGGTAACATTGCTCAGATGAGAGAAGATGGTACTAAGGTAGTGAATTCAATGCTAGATGTACAATTAAAGATTATCTGAATGTTTGAGTGAAAACGGACCATTATTAATGATAAAAATTGGGAAAAACTGATCTGATCGATTCCTTAATTCTCCCAACTATATCAAAACAATTTAATTAAATTTTAGGTGAATGTAAATCGTCACAAAGCAATGAATTGGCTCTATATACCATTCCAGACATAAAGTGTTGAAAGGTTTTTAAAAGCCTGTCTTATG
The DNA here is from genome assembly GCA_035222895.1 of Strongylocentrotus droebachiensis. NCBI lineage: Eukaryota > Metazoa > Echinodermata > Echinoidea > Camarodonta > Strongylocentrotidae > Strongylocentrotus > Strongylocentrotus droebachiensis. The sequence continues at coordinate 42,357 of JAVYIG010004340.1, read as the reverse complement.
TCTTCTTTTCATGGACAAAATGGTTGGGAGAATTTACTGTTAGAGGTGTCGCACAGTGACGCCTTCAAAGAAAACCATAAATATCTTTGACTTTCTTTGTATTTTTTCAGGATTTTTTGCATGTAAGAGGGTTAGTACAGCAGAAGGAACATAATAAGTAATATTTCATACAAAAATTACTCAAGTTTTTTCCTCAATCTTCAACAATGTTACCAAGTCACTTTAACAGTGTTAGACCACTATGACCACAACACCCATGAAGCTTCCACATTTGGCGGCTTCACAGTTTCTCACAATCTTATTTCAGAGATTTTTTTTCTACTAAACAATATGAACAAAACAAAATAAAAAGATAGTAGAATATGTACCGCAGATTGCTTTTATAAACAAAACATTGACAAACATAAGAAATGCACCTCAATCACTAAACTTGTTTGCGATATTGTGCATAAATCCTGTATAATATTTCAGGAATGTTTCCAATGGCTGACATTCAAAATAGCAGACAAAGGACTCAACAATTTTCTGTGTGATAAAGTCTGCAATCATAAAGGTCTCATAAAGTCAATAAAATTGGTTTGGTAACCAGAAATCTGTTCTAATGAACTCGATAAATCACATGAGCCTCTTTCACAACCATGCCATACATCATACATGTACAAGCTGCAAGTGCTATATCCAAATGTGATTACAATCCTGCTTCACAGATTAGGTTTCAACCGCGGCAAGGTACACTGTACGTCCTTTGGCAAGGCATTAATCTACAATGCCACTCTCGACCCAGGTTTACAACATGTGTATCAAAAATGGACTTTGCATGGCTGCCAGAGCTAAAGCCTCTATTATTATTTCTCTTTGGAATTTCTTTGGAAGTGCACAGGGACGTTGTATCATAATGGGATCTGGGCTACACAGGAACAGATTATTCTCACTGTTGTCATCCAAACACAGGTGTACCTCTTCACCTTGACAGCTTTGGTCAGTCCCCAGAACCAGCAGATGCAGAGTTTTTCCGCTGCACGTGAACAGTTCTTGCCGAGGATTTCAGGCTGCTCGGCCCCGACTGCGACCCGGGATGACTGTTCATCACGTTTCCACGGTTGTACATGAAGAAGATCACCGTTGCTACGAGTTGAATTCCGGCAAGGAGGAAGAAATAGTAGGCGAGCTTCCCATCGTTGATGTTGCCCTGGTCCTTGGGGACGAACCATCCAATCTGTTTGATGGATAACAGAGCCACTAGAGCGCTCCCGCAAAGAGAACCAATGCCATTGGAGAGACAGAACAGACCCATGATCAGACCCTGCATGGATTTAGGTGCGTGGGTATAGGCAAACTCCAAACCTATACGAAAAAGTATTTAAAACAAAAATCAGACATATATTTTAACCAGAAAGTGTTTAACATGAGGAACAAAAAAAGGAATGTTAGGTGAATTGTGGTCACATTGAAATGATCAGTAATACCCCATTTACACAGCTCTGCGACCCTACGAAGACCATGCCCATCACCCCGATCTGAAAAAGATATCAATTTGGGCCATTATCGCAGTCAAAATCCATCTATTTGGCAAGTTAAAGACTAAATCACAACTGTACTGCGATGCTACGTCTAAAGCGCTGCTGGCTCGCTGCCACTATGATTACACCTAGACCAATGCCAACCAAGTGGTTGTTTACACTACGATGCCGCTACAACGTGGAGGACCATACTACGTTGACCAACAAGACTTACAAGACTGTAGGACAATGTGGAATCGTGGGTGCTGACCATATTACGCTTCTAGTACAATTTGTGGCGATGTCTAATAAAATTGGGGGTGTTTAAGCATTTCTTCAGTGCTGCGTTTTTATTAAGATCACAGATATCTCACCACAATGCTACCGCGCTGCTTGTACGATAATGGCGTTCCCACTACGTTCTTAATAAGAATTTTTTTTGGCCACTACCAGGCTACGCTTATTTTTTGCACGTTCAAAATAAGCATCATCATCACCGCCACCGCCACCACCACCGCCACCACCACCACCACCACCACCACCATCACCATAATCATCATCATCATTAATATAACTATTACCACCTAGCTCAGAGACCTACCTGCCACACTGGCTAGCACCTCACTGATCCCAATCAGTACATACTGAGGAATCTGGAAGAAAATCCACATATTCGCCGCCGTATACGTGGCAACATTTCCCTCGTTCCCAACAGTCTCATTCAGGGTGCAGTTTGGGGTGTTATCGAAGCAGTCCTTGCGGTACAGCTCCAAGCCTCCCGCTGTCAGCACAGACAGCATGCTGAAGAGCATTCCGAAGAAGATGCGATAGAAGAGGGAGACGTTGTATCCCCTGCGGATCAGACATGGATAGATGCATCTGTCCAGGATGGGCAAGAGGATGATGACGACGACCACATCAAAGAGGCTCAGCCAGGCAACGGGAAACTGTAAGAAAGAGGACATGTACTTTAAAGGTAAAGACCAGTTCTGGTCATGCTATTGCATTGTGAAAGAAGCGTTGTGGAATCGATCAGAAAAGGTTGATCATCTAGCATACGACCACATCAAAGAGGCTCAGCCAGGCAACGGGAAACTGTAAGAAAGAGGACATGTACTTTAAAGGTAAAGACCAGTTCTGGTCATGCTATTGCATTGTGAAAGAAGCGTTGTGGAATCGATCTGAAAAGGTTGATCATCTAGCATATTGGTGTGTACTGCAAGGTTCTGGAATCATCAAAATGATAAGAAATTTGGCCCCAGTCTAGTTACAAGCACTGTACACAGAAAGATGTATATGGGACTATATGCACACGTGCGCGACACGTGCGTTAATCTCTCACAGACCATGTAGATAAACTAATCTACCAAATATATCAATTAGTAGGCGGTTTCCCAACAAAATTTGTATCATCACTTATTAGTCAAAAAATATTCTTTCACATGATTGGTAATAAGAGAGGGGGGCATTTCCAAAACTGGCCTTTACCTTTAAAGCCCTTATCAGGGATTATGAAAATGTATGCAAAAACGTATCTCAATTTTTTTCTGTTGCAGCGAATGAGTTTAAGAATGTGCAAAATTTCAGATCAAAAGATTCGAGAGTGAAAATTGAATCCCTCATTTTGTATACAAATACATGGGGTGAATAAACACTGCCAGTTGCAAATTAAACTTTGAAAATAAAAATAACTGTAACATTACATTTTTTGAACGATGTCATCCTTGGTTGAGTGGACTCTTTCTTTTCTTTCTCATTCCCACCTATTTGGTTCCTTTTCTTCTGTCTGTTTCTCGCCTCTCCCCTTTCGTCTCTTTCTGATACAAGTATGTTAAACCCAATAACAAACACATACCAATAACCTGTTTCCTTACTGTTTGAGACCAAATTGATATAAATGTACCTTCTGTATACAATTTTCAAAACTCTTCCCTCCGGCTCCCCCCCCCCCCCCTCCCCTTTTAATTCTGACTTATCAAAACCATTGATTTCGGGTTTTTTTTTTTTTTTTTGCATGTCAGCGTATTTTAGGACATTTGTGCCCCCCCCCCCCCCCTTCACAAAATCCTGGTTACGCCCCTGGCCCTGCATACACTCACCTGGAACAGATGGGCTTTGCCATTAACATTTGGCATGGTGAATTTCATGTGTAAACCCTGAAGTACAAATGTACTCTGCATCTATACATACCAAGTACAAAAAGAACACAATTAAAATCAAATCCAAAATCATTATTTTTATAATTTCATACGAAAGAGAGATTCCATAACATATTCGACAGTGACGATTACTCCATGAACAATTCTTAATACTTTCCAAATTTCTAACTTCCCAACTCTACGCATAATCTAACCCTAACCTCTGTCTATACATCAACATACAATAAATGCAGTTGAAACCAACTATGAACATCATTCATTTATCCAAAAAATTAGGTAAATAAATGTGGTTACAGGACAGAATACATTCTTTTTAAAGCCTGTGTGTACATTAAAAAAAATTACAAATCTTAGTCACTTGGAATCTGAACACTTGTAGTTTAGTAACACTCAGAAATCACTCTTTGCATGTTAACTGACAAATGCAAATGTAAACTTATTGATCAAAATTCAAGAGTTTTTCTGAACAGAAAATGTATTAAAATTGCCATATAAAAATGTGGAAAATTAGAAGATGGAAGAGAATAAGAATTAAACAAAATAAGAGAGTGGAGGAGGGAAAAGAAGAAGGGAAGGGCGAGGGAGGAGGTAGGAGGAGGATTGGAGGAGGAAAGAGGTGAGTATGGAAGCGAGGCATGAGGAAGGATGAGGAAGTAGAAGAAGGGAGATTAAAGGGAGGAGGAAAAAGGAAGAGGAGAATGAGAAGGATGAGCAAGGAGAATTGAGGAGGCAGGAGAATTCGGGAGGAGGAGGATGAAGAAGGGGTGGGCAACGGAGGAGGTAAGGCGAGGGAGGAGGTAGGAGGATTGGAAGAAAGAGGGATGAGGAAGGATGAGGGAGTGGACGAAGGGAGATTGATTAAAGCCAGTAGGGAGGAGGAAAAAGGAAGAGGAGAATGAGAAGGATGAGCGAGGAGAGAAGTGAGGAGGCAGGAGAATTGGGGAGGAAGACGAGGAGTAGAAATTTGAAGAGTAAAGGAATAGAAGGAGGAAGATGACGACGATGATTCCAATGAAGAACAAGAGTAATCATCCTAACCTGAAAGTAGACCATCCAGTATGGAATCAGCACGACGAAGACACCGATAACTTTCTTGAGACTCTTCACATCTTCTACCATGGAGTCATGGAAGCTGCCTCCGTATCGCTTCTTGGACATGTCAAGGAACGTGACCTTCGGACATGACGACAGCATGTGATTACTTGAGTGGGAAAGAACAAAATAATATAAGGATTTAGATAATAATAACAATAATAGTTGGACATAAAACCTTTTTTCCTGAGGATACAAAGTGAGTTTTATTACTATCCTTTCTTTGGTCAAGCTACTCTGATACAGGCCTCAAGAATTCAAAGAATTTCTTCTCACTTGGAATCTGTCTGCTTCACCTGGGTTGATATGGGTAAATGTACATAAAAAGGATGTTAGATAGGAAATTCACAATTTCAAGGTTTCTACAGATCAAGATTTGGAGAATATTGTACACAAAAGTAGACAAAACATGTGGAAGAGAACTGAGCAAAGTTTTGGAGACAGGGGAGTCTACTCAAATCTCTACAATTACCCTTCATAATCTTAATTTCCGTTTGATTCAAACTTGCTACTAGGTCAATAGTGGGAACCGTCTCTCTCTCAGAGTAGAACTCATCCTGACTACTAACAGGGGCTATTTTGAAATTTTATATGGAATAAGTGAGATTTATTGGGGGATTTTCATCTTGTCTTTGCAGTCATATCACTCACTGCTCCAAAGATTCTGTTAATATCAGTCTCCTTCAACCGATTGGCATTTTCATTGTGTTGGCTGTCTCCGCATGAGTCTAATGGAAGTACCAGTATCAATTAAAAGATTAAAAATAACATTTCATGGAAAGAGGGGGGGGGGAATGTATCATACAAGCTGAGGAGAGGGAGGAAGAGCAGTAGATGAGAGGGAGAAAGAGTAGGAGAGGAGAGGGAAAGGGAAGGAAAGAGAAGAGAAAAAAAGGAGAAGAGAAAAAAGGAGAAGAAAAAAAGGAGGAGAGAGAGAAAGGAGAGAGAAAGGAGAGAGAGAGAGAGAGAGAGAGAGAGAAATGAGAGAGAGAGAGAGAGAGAGAGAGAGAGAGGGGGGGGGGGGGACATCAAGGTACTACTTGTCTTAATGGTAAAAAAAAAACTTATTATACACAACACCAACTAGAGGCAGAGAAAGGAGAAGAGGAGAAAGAGAAGGAAAGTGAAAGTATTACAAAATCAGAAAGTAATGCTTCAAAACATCTTCAAAGAACTACACGCATGTACTTGTAGTATATTTGCACATAAGCCAAAACTAAATACACATGTAGTGCGGACCAATATTCATGCACATGGAAACAAAGTAAAAGTATGATAAGTGGTTCTACTTCATAACATCTCCAATTAGTCATGGCCATGTTTCCTAGTCATATGCAAGTCATAAAAACCACTACATGTACACACAACATCCTGGTTTAAAAACAAGTTGCTTTCATTCCTTGTCTGTAGTTGATCATACGATCTTTGTAACCTTTTGAATGTCCATAACCACAATTAAGGGAGAAGTCCACCCCCTGATATTAAAGCTAACTTTGGGCTCTGGTATGGGAATCGATTATGAGAGAAAATTGCTATGGTTTAACTTTATTCTGGATTGTTTATCCTGCGATAGATTGGTTGTTTGATCTAAAAATAAAAATAGAAATAAAAACAAACTCAAAAAACTTTAATACTGGGCATCATCTTCGATCGAAACCATAACTCCCAGTTAAGCACACAATGTCCGGTCTACTTACCCGGATTTCTTTATCTTTCTATGCTCACCACTCAGCCACTATAAAATTGTTTGGCACATGTCATTTATTTGTAATCTTGAACATTCAGTGTACGTTTCGTTGGATTCTGTGAGAATTTATTTTCTATATTTACCAGAACTCAAGTTTATCTCTTAAGTTGGTTAAAATAGAAAAATGAGAAGAACGGGTTGGTAAAAATTTGGGTGAAATCTGATCAAAAATAAGGGAGTTATGAATTTTTAAAGTTGCAATCAAGGGAACATAAATCAAAGTCCCATCAATTGAATCGGCTTGTGTACGTAAAAGGAAATGAAATCTTCATCCTAAACTCTAAAGTGAAGATCCTTTATTGGTACGAGCCCAGAGGAAGGCTTAAGTGTTTGAAAGCTGTGCAAGTCTACATCAATGGGAAGTGTAACTTATACACTGTACGTACATAAACAAAATGTAGGTACATGTATGTACAACAAATGGAACTTTTTAATTTCATATTAAGAGCTACGCCTGATTCTATTTTTTTTTATTGGGTCCACCTACATGTACATGTATTCACTGGAACATGGAATGGTTATAGTTGGTAAAGAGACATCAAGCAAAGCTTGTGACTCAATATGCCCCCCAAGTTCCCATTATACCAAGTCGACTACTGAACAACCTTACTCTGCACATTTGTCAAAATGTGGAACGTGCGACGCATACTCCAGCAACATCTACTCTGCTAGAGCTAACCAAATACCCAACTTCAACGTTAGACCCAACTCTACACCTAATGCTAATCCTAACCCTGAAACCTAAACCCAACCTAAAACCCAATCCCCTCATGATGTCTCTTGATGATGTAGAACGTACCTTGTTCGTTTGTTACTGATCTCTTTCCTCATCTTGCGTCTCCTGAAAGCCTGGGCGATGATCTTGAAGGTGTTAGGAAGCACACTCCCTGTAGGGTCTTTGATCAGGAAGATACATCCTCCAACCCTAACCCTAACCCTAAAACCCAGTCCCCTCATGATGTCTCTTGATGATGTAGAACATACCTTGTTCGTTTGTTACTGATCTCTTTCCTCATCTTGCGTCTCCTGAAAGCCTGGGCGATGATCTTGAAGGTGTTAGGAAGCACACTCCCTGTAGGGTCTTTGATCAGGAAGATACATCCTCCAACCCTAACCCTAACCCTAAAACCCAGTCCCCTCATGATGTCTCTTGATGATGTAGAACGTACCTTGTTCGTTTGTTACTGATCTCTTTCCTCATCTTGCGTCTCCTGAACGCCTGAGCGATGATCTTGAAGGTGTTCGGAAGCACACTACCGGTAGGGTCCTTGATCAGGAAGATACATCGTCCGCACGTGAAGACCACCAGGGACAGGACAAGAGCTACTGCTACCATCAGGTATCCTGAAATTGTCAAGAACAGGCAGATTTTGTAAAAATTCATTTTATTGGAGAGAAACAAACCCTAACTGGGGAGGTCAGCTGAAGTATCAGCCTAGGACAATACAATAAAAGAAGAAATATCAAACAAATGAAACTTGGTTCCAAATGTTTTTGTTCATACATTCGCAAGAATAAAGATGATCAATAGATTCTAAGGTAAACCATACATGTACATGTATATGTTCAAGACTTCATCAACTCTTGTGAATTCAAATTAAACACTGTACCAAAAGTCAGAAACTTTGGGAATTGTAAATATTGGTCATTTGGGAGAAAAACAAACTTCTCAAATCACAAAACATTGATTTGCTTTCACATGTATTCCAATTATTTACCAACATGAAACTAACTGAAATGTAACTCTGAAAGTCTGTATCACTCTATAAATTTGTGAACATTTCTGTTTGATACGGTTACTCACCCACATAGAAGCTCATGTTTTGTTGCACAAAGGCCACTCCCCCAAACGCAATGAAAGAACCAATATTGATGGACCAGTAGAACCAATGGAAGAAAGTGCGGATCTTGTCTGGTCCTTCATGCTTCACCTGTGGGGGAAAACCAAAGAATAGATCATAGACAAATAATAAATATCGGTACATATACATGTACCGTGCGTCCATGAAAAAACGAAACCGATAATTATCTATGTTTTATCATAACTTAATCATAATTATAATTTATAAATGACACATATTTTATTTGTAAAGCTTAGATCCTCCTCTTTTATTTGATGCAACTCATATGATGCATATTACATACATGAATGATTAAGAACAATTTGAAGAGAGGGTACCAAAAAGTCATTTGCAGGCGGTATCTGAATTTCAAAGTGAAAATCAGAAATAACAAAGTTTTGTTCATTTAAAGTACTGGTTGCATTTCCATAATTTGATTAAATGAATTTGTTTTCACTGGCTGGCTGCCTGCTGTAGCAACAAAGCGAGTTGACAAAAGACTTAACTCTGTTTCGTTGATGATCAGCCATGCATCAAGTCTTTCGTCTTCTTTGCGCATGGCTGATCATGACTGTGATTAAGTGATAAAACATTGATAATTCTCGCTTTCGTTTTTTCTGGGACGCACTAAACAGTGAGGTATTGTTACCGGTAAGTACTTAGTCATGTACATGTACATGTATGCAAATGTAAACTTTCTATAAATATCACTGAGAATAGCTACATGTATAGCCTACACAGGACTGTGGTGGTATTAAACTTAAAGTTTGCAAAACCTTAAAGTTTTAAACGATCTACCGGTACTCACAAGGGCAAGGCCGCACATGGGACCAAAACAACTACATGTAGTATTTAAAATTTGAACTAAAAGCCAATAAACCTTCGTTCTAACTACAATTTTGAAGTTCAAAATTCTATGCCAGACCCAATACAAATTAGTGGATAAAACTTACATATTAAGCATTTAATATTTCTAAACATGTTAAACATTTGAAGAACTTTAAAGATGATAACCAACAGCAAGTTTGTATACCTTCCAGTTAAAGAAAATTATTCTATAGGTGTGTACATACTGTGGGCTCACTACTGTCATTTGTTTTCTACTGTAAGGAATATTTAGCAGAATTTTAATCCATTGGTTTTCTGATTTAACACAACTTTTAGAGTATGACAGTATGTATGATGTACCTTTTAAGTTTAACAACACACTGTTTCACAGTCTATTTCCTAGTCTATTTCCTGGATATGGGTATTTTACATCAAGTAGAATATATGTAGACACTGTACATGTACATGTATTATCACATGTGACAACAATGGTAACTAAACTGCCTTCCTGATACTGATAGTCATGTGCCCTTAATCATCTTTCATTGTTTAATCTAAAATAATAACAAGTCAAACCACAGTGTAGTGCTCGGGGGGAAGTTGTGGTATTGTCATCATTTTATATCAGTTTGCATTTTGTATAAAAATATATGAATGCATTTATGATGCATTTATGATGCGACTCAGATAATGTTCCTGTTACGTACATGTACCGTCTGCTGGAATGGTGTTGACTCATTCTTGTTAAACATTAACATACACTGTTAACACCATCCATGATCCTGGCTCTCAACATGCAATATCATGTTTATGTCTATGTTTATATATATCCCCCCCCCCCCCCCGGATGAAAAAAGTTAATGTGGAACCTTGCTATCGGTATTAGCAAACTTTACAAACTGTGTGCACCATAACACACAGAGAGGACTGTGTCAATTTAATATCAATATCATTCTACACAAAGTATACTTGCCTGTTCTGCACCAAACGGTGAGAGATTGGCCCTCACTGACCCACCTCCTATTGCTGTTAAGAGAGTGGCTACCACCAACGGACCAAGACATACCACTGTTGATTTCGCAGGTGCAGGTCCAAGGTCATGTCCTTCAGGTTTGATAGTCGAATTATGATCTCCCTCAATACCACACAATGTACACATGAAATCATAATTTGTTTCTATTGAGGCAAAGCCCATGAGTACAAATAAGGTAGCACCAATGACGTATATGATGAGGCTGATGAAAATTGTCTTGAATCTACCCAGGCAGGTATCCGCGATCAATCCTCCGATGACAGAAAATATGTACGAGAGGGATGTGAACACGAAAAAGGCGTGCATTGCGTTGTAAGAGAGCCAGCTGTACGGTTCCAGATTGAGGAACAGGATGAGGTTGGAAGTAATGCCATAGTAGGCAAGTCTCTCGAGCATCTCCGTGAGCAAGATGATCAAACAGGCCACTCTTCGCTTCTTGCGGGAGGTGTCGTAGTAGACGGGGGTCGGCGGGGGGTCAAACACCCCTTCCTCTGAGATCGTCCGGCTAATCAGAGGGCGCCGTTCATCAGGCTCGTATTCCATCGTGAGTTAGGGTTGGTGAGCTTTATTCATAAAAAATGCGGAAGACGTTGAGGTTCACGTTTATTTCTTGTTTTCCTTGTCAACCTAAATTTGTCTAGTATCATGTCCATGAGTTGGAGTCTCTATCAATTACATTTCACCTGTCTGTAGAAAAAGAGAAATGATATCAATACAAATATGAATATTACTCTGCAAAATGTTCTTCTTTGCAGTTTTTTTCTCTGGTCCATGTCATGTAATACCTCAACAACCTCCTCGGTCACACAGCTAGATCAACCCCAAACCAATCTTTGTGGCGCTACTTTGGGGTAATGTAGCAGTAATCTTTTATTTGTCCTGTTTGATCTATTCATTAATAATGTTGATCTCCTCTCTGTGTCTACTGACCAATTCTATTGAAATTAGAAAATTCAGGAGTCAGCACTCAGCAGATTAAAACCTGTATGAACTTACATGTAACACGGTAAAGAAAAAGGTCCAATCCAAGGATATGTTATTTACTACTGACTACAAAGCTACTCATCTTGTACTTACTTTTGTGCAACCAATTTGGGGCAAAACAAATGAAGCACACAGATTGAGTAGAAAAAGCTGTCTCTTGGGGCTTTCAAAATAAATGTCAAGCTTTTAAAGTTTTGGTCCTTCCATCTACATGTATGGGTTCAGCCTTACAGTAACATGTACAAGTATTTGTCTGGAAATTCTCACATTAATACAGCTCATCTCTCTGAGAAAATTTGAACACACAATATACATATGAAACTTTTCAAAATACTTGTGGCAATCATGGCAAATAAGGTTTTCTGTATTTACTCAACAAGAAACCATTTTTTATTAATGACACTCATCTTTGACTTTGTCAAAAGGAACTTTTGCAAATGCATGTATGTGATTTCACAGCTATAGCATTATCAAACGAGAAAGGCTGAAATTTCACTGAAGTTTATCTATGCACTAATTGTCTACTCATTTCATGATAAAATTCACAAGTGTCTGCCTAGTCAGTATGGTGGTGTGACCATAGTTCGGGCATGACCTATCTACCTATCTAAAAATCAGTAAGATTTCAAAAATCCGATATCACCAATTGAAAGAGGAACATAAAATTGCCCAGAGACAAAATTTTCTTCGGAATGGTTGCGAAATTATGAAAATATTGACAAAAGATCAGCAAATTTTGCAGTCATTTGAGTCCGTTCCGATTCTTAACTTACCAATAAATGTTTGGAAATCTTCATTTTGAGAGATATCCTCAAAATTGTTAGTAAAAAGTGGTATCAACTGATTGTATAATATCTTGCCTTGCAAATTATAAAATAACCTTTACATTTTTTGATAAATCAGCTGTAAAACCCCATGCGCGAAGTAAGGCATCGTTGTTTTTATGACTTTTTTAGTTGCACTTGCAGCGCGCACGATATCTCTGGAATTCATTGATGATAAATTTTCTAGTTGAACCAATTTGTAGTTTAAAACTTTGCCGTCCATTAGGTAATAATTAAAATAAATAAATTGTGTAGAATATGAGAAATTATAGATCGAATACCATATATTCTCTAATATTGTCAAAATCTCTGCAAACTAGTTTGGTCACCCTATAGCCTACTGCCTAGACCAGGACTATACTACAATGTCGATTTAAAATTATTATACTACAACTAGAATCTACTGTAGTTCTACTCGACTCATCGAATAAAGTCATTATCAAAACTAGATGGAATTTTGACTGCGCGCAGTCGAAAATGATGCCTCCGCCATAGAGCAATTTAAAAAATTCAAGTTTGATTGTAATCCATCTGTCGGTTTTAGTGATAATGCACTCACAAGCTATTTATAGGCATACATAATGAACCCCATGGCCTTTGACCTGATGACCCTAAAATCTAATCAGTTCATTGGCTTTGCAAGATACATGTACATATGTCTTGAGTTTGATAGTAATCTGTCTATTGGTTCTCATGATAATGCGATCACAAGCTATTTGTGCATACATCATGAGCCCTGTGACTTTTGACCCCAAAATCTAATCAGTTCATTGGCTCTGTTAATTACATACATGACCAAAGTTTGGCAGGAATCCATTGATTGGTTCTTGAGATAATGCGATCACAGCTATTTTTGAAAACATAATGAGCCCTGTGACCTTTGACCTTCAACCTTGTGACCCCAAATCCAATCAGCTCATTGGCTCTGTGTAAGACCTGAGTTTGGCAGAAAGCCATCAACCGGTTCTTGAGATAACGCGATCACAAGCTATTTTTGCATATATAATGAGCCCTGTGACCTTTGACCTTCAACCTTGTGACCCCAAAATCTAATCAGTTCATTGGCTCTGTTAGATATACATGACCCAAGTTTGGACAACCAGAAAACACAATCATGCCTCCAGCTACTTTGTAGCGGAGGCATAATTACTGATTAACTGTAGATCTAACTCATACTTGATAGATCTACACATATAGCAAACGAGAAACTTAATTTTACTTTAATTAAGTAGCGAACAAAACATCAAGTTTAACTCAATCCAGTTTCTACACTGTGCCACAAATTGAACAACATGACAAGCAATGCAATGACTACTGGAGCACCGGGCCGTGGACGGAGTTCTACGGCAACCCTGCGCCTGGGCCATAGGCCTGGCATCGCGTCGGTGCAGAGCCCGCTCGCTGGAGCAAAGCCAAAACGACATCACGCGAGACAGGTGCACAAATTGACAAAAACAAGTGTTAGTGTTACTGCACTGTTAACTATTATTCATGTTATATAAAGTACTACTATAAAAGTGACATTAATGTTCACTCCCCAAAAATGTACTTTTCTCATTCACTTACCCAATAAACTGTGTACGCAATCGAAATCACGAAATCATGGCAGTACTAGTTCACGTGATCGTGTTTCCTCAAATTGATGACTATGACTGCAATACCGTAATTGACTTCGTATTTTATTTAGAAATCTATGTGCGCTGCGCATACAATTATCGCCATAAAAATAATGGCATCTTTGATCTTTTCTGCGTAAAAAGCTGAGGGTGCTAATGTACTCCATTATTTTTCCTAGGATATCTGAGGAAGAAAACAAGGGCGGGCGGGGGGGGGGGGGGGGGGGGGGGTACTTCTTATCGGAGTTGCATATATTTTTTTTTTCATTCAATGAACCAGGGGCTTGTAATAAAACTAACATACCCTGAATGAACCAAATGTTACATAATCGAGGGGGAAAAAAGATATTCTATTACATAGAAGATCATTAATTGAATTGAATTGAATTCGCATTTATTTCATTCTCGATTAAAAATTACATTGATACAAAAGATACAAAATTATTCATGAACAAATTTAGGAATGAAATGGGGAACTATAAATAAAGCCCTTATAGGCCTTGTACACGCATAGTTCCCAAAGCATTCATAGCATAACGTAAAGCAAAGATTTAAAAAAAAAAAAAAAAAACGAACATTAAATAAAAAGAAACAAAAAACAAAAAACAAAAAACAAAAAACACAAATATAAACATAAGATAAGTAACTATACATATTTGAGAAAAAGGAACTGCTTCAACTTTTTTTGAAGGAATTAATTGACTTGCAATCAGAAATATATTTAGGGATGGAGTTTGATTATGACGTACTGATTTTATTACCTTATTTGTTTTTACTGGCCATAAGTGAAAAGAATCCTTAAAACGGGTATTGTGGTTATGTATCTGGTAATTAAGAATGAACATCTGAAAAATATTAACAGGTAATTTATTTTGAAAGTAGAAGAAATCAAGGAGGGCAATGGAGTAATAGTACAAATCAAAAATATTAAGAGATTTCAATTTTCTAAACAGTGGGGCAGAATGGGCACGATAATGACATCCAAGGCATATGCGAAGGGCTTTTTTTTGCAATTTAAATAATTTATCTAATTTAGTTCGACTACAATTACCCCAAACAGCAACACAATAATTTAAATATAAGAGCATGAATGAATTATAGAGTAGTAATAATGCTGAAGGTGAAAGCGAGTCTTTTAATCTGTATAATATACCAATACAACACTGTAAAAAAATAATAGTCGAAATAACTCAATAAAATTGAGGAAAAGAATTGCCTTATTTTTATTAAGTAAATATTACCTACGGCATCTTAAGTAGAATTTACTTATTTTGCTGAATTAATTTTTATTCAGTTAAATCGAGTTACATTAACGTAAATAATTTAAGTATTGTAATCATTTTAGATAATTTAAAAAAAGCTATGATAGGATTACATATTGCACGATTTGGTACCCATCCAATCTAACAAGTAACATCCACTAATCGTTCACTACTTCTATTTAAGATTTAACCGTATATACATATATATATATATATATATATATCTACCACCATCACAAACTACGCTTCAATTCGACACATATTGAACGGCTCCAAATTTTATATATACTTGATCGTAGCATCTTAAAAGGAAAATTGGTTGACAATTTCCTGAAATATCAAGTTTTTATTTGTTTTGAACTGGGTAAGTGAACAATTAAAAATTGTCTTGTCTTTGCTTAGCCATGTTAAATGAATTAGTAAATGTTTTAAAGTCCTTAAATTTTCATTCAACCACAAAAAAGAATTGTTTTATTTAAAAAAGAGTTTAATTTGGTCTTAATGAATATTCATAAATTATGTAAATATTTCTATTACGCACTGCATTGGTCCTTACTTTAAAAAGATAAGAATAATCAACATAAATTGTTTGAGTAATACGTATAATTTCTGATTTTGAGTTAAAATTACTAAATTAATACAAACTGAAATTACTTAAAATTCTCATGTATTTGATTTTACTTAAATATTCCACGTATGTTCTACTAAATTGAAAGTTTGAGTTAGCAAGACTTAAATTTAGTGCGTAAGTGGCAAAACTAATGTTTTCAAGTAAATTCTACATGGAAAAAATACGTAAAAATTACCAATGAACAAATTATTTTTACAGTGAATTAGATACCTTTTGAGTGACTTTTTGACATGACTATCCCATTGCATATTAAAATCAATAGAAACACCAACAAAAAATTAACACTACTTACCTTATTTAATGGAACCTCATCTATTTTTATAAACAAATTATCAAGCGAATTAGTGTAAATTGACTGCCTATGGAAGAAAGTTATGTAATTTGTTTTACTAGGATTTATCAACAATCTATTTGTTCATGAAAATAAACATGTTCTACCCTCCGGCCCCCTCCCCCCATGCATCCTGCCAAAAACACCAGTAGTCTCCCTCCCCCATTCCTCATATACCAGACCCACCCAGCTCCCCCATAACCCAGCCTCCTCCCTCCACAAACAAAATGATTTGCAGCCCTTGGTGGGGTCCAGGGGGCAGAGCCTCGGAAGCTCAGGGGCGTTAGGCATTTAATAACGGTCAGATGAACATACAGGGGCCCACCTTAGGGCCCTTGATGGGATTTAGGGGGTCAGAGCCCCCGGAAGCCCAGGGAAAAATCATGCCATTTCTGAATCAGCATTTTGTAAATCATGGTATCGAATTAGAAATAAACCACGTTTGACTTTTTAGGGGGGTGCAAATGGGTCAATGTCGCTATTCATAAGGACCGCTATTCATAAGGTCCGCTATTCATAAGGTCCACTATTCATAAGGACCGCTATTCATAAGGTCCGCTTTTCATAATTGGAGAAAAGGGTCATTATTCATAAGGGTCATTATTCAGAAGGACCGCTATTCATAATCAAAGAAGAGGGTCGGTATTCATAATAGGAGAAGAGGGTCGCTATTCATAATACGACATGAGGGTCGCTATTCATAAGGGTCCCTATTCATAATATTACAAAAGGGTCGGTATTCATAACACAGAAAGAGGGTCGCTATTCATAATACGAAATGAGGGTCGCTATTCATAATACGAAATGAGGGTCGCTATTCATAATGGAAAATGAGGGTCGCTATTCATAAGGGTCATTATTCATAAGGGTCATTATTCATAAGGGTCATTATTCATAATCAATGAAAAGGGTCGCTATTCATAATAGGAGAAGAGGGTCGCTATTCATAATAGGAGAAGAGGGTCGCTATTCATAATACGAAATGAGGGTCGCTATTCATAATAGAAGAAGAGGGTCGCTATTCATAATAGGAGAAGAGGGTCGCTATTCATAATAGGAAAAGAGGTTCGTTATTCATAATAGGAGAAGAGGGTCGCTATTCATAATAGGAGAAGAGGGTCGCTATTCATAATAGGAGAAGAGGGTCGCTATTCATAATAGGAGTAGGGGTCGCTATTCATAATAGGAGAAGAGGGTCGCTATTCATAATGGGAAAGGTCTCTATTCATAATACGACGTGAGGGTCGCTATTCATAATAGGAGAAGAGGGTCGCTATTCATAATAGGAAATGAGGGTCGCTATTCATAATATGAGAAGAGGGTCGCTATTCATAATAGGAGTAGGGGGTCGCTATTCATAATATAAGAAGAGGGTCGCTATTCATAATACGACATGAGGGTCGCTATTCATAATAGGAGAAGAGGGTTGCTATTCATAATAGGAGTGGGGGTCGCTATTCATAATAGGAGAAGAGGGTTGCTATTCATAATAGGAGTGGAGGTCGCTATTCATAATAGGAGAAAGAGGTTCGCTATACATAATAGGAAATGAGGGTCGCTATTCATAATAGGAGAACAGGGTCGCTATTTATAATGTGATGAGAAGGTCGCTATCCATAATACCGAAAAAGTCAAAATGACATAAGCAATAAACTAAATGTTAATAAGAAAGCGACATACTGGATAGAGGACACCCCATGGCTACAGTGTAGGCCGGGGGGGGGGGGGGGGTAGGCCACATGGTCCCAAACATTTGAAGAAAATATTTATTGAAAACTCACATTTCTGAAGAAAGAAAGGCGTGCCTAAATAATGAACGTGTCCCATCATTCTGGTCACCAGCCCCCCCCCCCCCCCCCCCCCCCCCCCCCATCCAATTCAGCCCGACCACGCTGCGCCATTCGGCCCACCCTCCCGGCAGTATTCCCTTGGTACATGTACATATTAGCGACAATTCTCGTCCAAGTTGTTCATAGATGGCGTGGCCTGTGTGTGTTTAAGGGTGGGGGGCGGTGGGGTTGTATCAGTGTTGCCTTCAAGGGGTTGATCTATCATGTATCTTATCCTCAGCAAAGAAAAAAGCGACAGAGAGGGAGTTGTAGGGACTTAAGTTATATACCATATTTAAGCTTTTCGTAAATATACAATGTCGCACGACATATTTCCCATATAAGTAAGGAAGTTGGATATTCAGAATCAGATACGATTTTGTTTTACCGTAAGACATTATGCGAACGGTTGCATCCCCTGTATTGTGTATTTTTAAAAATATTTTACTTTTTAGCTTTGATAATTATAGACATCCCCATAATCTAGCTAATATATTTCCCCCGCTACAGCGGTGAAAACAAGAAGGAAAACACACATAATCCTATCGTCATTTGTCCCGCTCGTGGGAAATCTTGCCCCACCACGCTGCCCCCAGGGGCGTCGCTAGACCTTTTTCCGTGGGGGGGGGGGGGGGGGTGTAGAGGCCAACGATTACCGACAAAACTAGCGACCAATTACCGACAAAATTACATGTCCAATATCTACAAATTTAACCCTATAAACCCGGGGCCGAAGGCTAAATTGTTTTTCCTATGGACTATCTATAGTACTAGCATAATTTATGCGCAAATGGTCATTTTCCTCGACGACATAAATATACGAATTATTTCGTCAACTTAGTCAGCATGATAGCTGATATATTTTAATGCAGGCGCAGAGCTAGGATCTTATTTTAGGGAGGGCGGTAGTGAGCAAGCGAATCACTTAAAGAACGCTCATTAGGGGGTGTGGGTGATAGGCCTCTAAATTATTAGGAAAAGAAGACGATTTATTGTACCTTTCTCGACTGTTAATCCTTGTCTGAATGAAGTTCCCCCCCACCCGCGCGAAGCGTGAAAGCTTTGACGTTTCATTAAATTATTATGAAAAGAAGACGATTTGCTGAACCGTTCCCTTCTGTTAATCTTTGTCTGAATTCAGTTTCTCCCCCTCCCGCGTAAGTTTTGGCGTTTCATTAAATTATTAGAGAAAGTCGACGATTCGTTGAATTGCTCGACTCTTAATGCTTGTCTGAATGAACTTTCCCCTCCGCGCGAAGCGCGGAAATTTTGACGGTTCATTAAATTATTAGAGAAAGAAGACAATTCGTTGTATCGTTCTCGACTCGTGTAAATGAAGTTTTCTCCCTTCGCGCGAAGCGCGGAATTTTTGGCGTTTCATCACAATATAGAGAAAGATAGACGATTCGTCGTACCGTTTTCGACTCTTATTACTCCCTATTCATCTGAATTCAGTTTCCCCCTCTCGCGCGAAGCGCGGAAGCTTTGACGTTTCATTAAATTATTAGAGAAAGAAGATGATTCGTTGTACCGTTTTTGACTCTTGATAAGCCCTAATTGTCTGAATTCAGTTTTCCCATTCCGCGCGAAGCGGGTTTTTTGGGGGGGGGCGTTTCATCACAATATAGAGAAGAAAGACGATTTGTCGTACCGTTGTCGACTCTTAAACCTTGTTTGAATTTAGTTCCCCCGAAAATTTTAAACCTCTGATTTCTTTAGCTGATATTATAGGAAAGTGAAACTTCGAGAAAATACAAGTATTGTAGTTGTCACAGCGTATAAAAAGTCACAGTTCGTAGTGAAAAAAAAAATTGTCGGCCGACCGACAATATACATCTCACCGACTTCAAACTTCTGCATTGATACAGTTCACGAGGATCGAGCAAGAATACCGACACAGCTGGCCCGACACAGCAACATATTTATACGTGTCTTTCTTGCTCCCTCGACGAGACGACTCCACCCAACAACCCCCTTCTCTCTTTTACTCCCACTCCTCGATCCTCTCTCAGGCTCTTACTACTCCTCTCTCTCCTCTCTTTCACCCCGTTTCTTTTGTTTCCCTTTTACTCTTTTTTTCTCTTTTTTTTCTCCCTTTTCTTTCTTTTCCTTTCTTTCGTCTCCTCCCTCTTTTTCTTTTTTCTCTTTCTTTCTTCTCTTTCCTTTCTTTTCCTTTCTTTCCTTTCTTTTCCTTTCTTTCTTTTCTTTTCCTTTTCTTTTTTCTTTTCCTTCCCTTTCCCTCTCATTTCCCCCTCCCCCTTTTCTCATTCCCCCCCCGACAATATCTCGACAGGTGGGGGGGGGGGGTGTCGCACCCCACACCCTCCCCCCTTTAGCGACGCCCCGGCCTATACCGGTCATTTTCGTACCGTTTACCGTCCGTACATCCAGGCGCAGATCCAGGGGGGCGAGGTGGTAAATGCCCCCCCCCCCCCAAAAAAAAAGGAGAGAAAAGAGAGAGTAGGAAACGAAGGGAAAGGTAAAGAGGAGAGAAAGGAAAGAAAGAAAGGAGAGGAAGAAGAAAAGAAATGGAGGAAAAGAAGGAAATCGGGGGCCTTGCTTCCACCCCCTCCCCCATAAAAAGAGGAGAAAAAGGGGAAAGAAAAAAGGAGGAAGAAAAAAAGTATAGAAAAGGGATATCAGTTGCGAGTTTCCCGCCAACAAGGTTTGGATCGAAAGGCCCTTGCCTCCCCCCTCCCCTCAGCAAAAAAGAGAAAGGGAAAGAAAATAAAGAGAAAGAAGAAAAAACAAGGGGGAAAAGATACGCAAAAGAAAGGAGAAGAAAAAGAAAAGAGAAGAGAAGAGACAAGAAAGAAGAGAAAAGAAACACAGAGAGAGTGTAAAAGGAAAGCCCCCCCCCCCCCCGCCCTCCCACTCCGGGGTCGGAGGGACCGAATTCGTGTTCCCAAAATCTCCGGTAAAGGAGTACTTTTCACGCAACAAAGTCCGGCCCGTAATACACACAAATCTGGCCCGTACTGACTTTACACACCGGAGATAGAGGGGTGCTTTCAAAGAGAGGGAAATGCGTACGCGTACTCTAGATAACACTGAGTGGGGGGGGGGGGGGGGGGGAGTCGGGTGAAAAAGGTGGAAAGACAAGGAAATGGCGCTTAGTGACAGTAACTTTCGAGCCACGGAATCAAAGTTAAACGTTAAAAAAGCCCCTGCGATGCAAAGTCAATTTTGTAATTAACGGTAGGGGGCCGCTTCTCAACTCTTATTTTGCCCTTCATTTGGCTTCAGCTCATATAAACTCGCTTGACGGCTTGAGCGTGTATTTGAGCTCATGTTGGTAGTAATCATGGACAGGGGCGGCAATCCTGGGCCCGATAGGAGGACACGTCCCCCATGAAATTTAGAAATATAGCTAGAAAGATATATAGCATTCAACATTGCAAAGTTTTGCTTGGTCGCTACGCCCCCTCGCCCAATAACACAAAACTATGTATGATATGACACTCTGCCCACGCTTCCGGCCGTGATTAATCATGGTTGTTGCAATAATTTTTATTATTTACTATTTCTACTAACATTATTGTGTGCTATCACAATCATGATTGTTTCATTTTCCCTTTAAAGCAGGCGCGTAGCCAGAGTCGAGAATGGAACAACGAATCGTCTTCTTTCTCTAATAATTTCATTAACTATGAAAGGTCAAAGCTTATCCGCTATGCGCAAGAGGGGATGGGGGATGGGAACTGAATTCAGACAAGGATTAATAATCAAGAATGGTACAACAAATCCTCTTCTTTCTCTAATAATTTAATGAAACATCAAAGCTTCCACGTTTAGCGCGGGAGGAAGGAAACTGAATTCAGACAAGGATTAACAGTCGAGAAAGGAACAACGAATCATCTTCTTTCTCTAATAATTAATTAAAGGTCAAGGCGAGGGGGAAAACTGAATTCAGACAAGGATTAAGAGTCGAGAATGGTACAATAAATCGTCTTCTTTTTATAATAATTAATGAAAGTTCAAAGCTTTCGCGCGTAATGGGTGTGGGGGGGGGGGGAACAGCGAGCTGCCCGAATATGAATTTTTGATATCTTTTCTCGTTTATCTTGGTGATAAATAACACTTTCACAAAATACATATTATGCTCAAATTTTTGCTCGCTCGTTTCGCTCACTAGCCGAATTGTGAACTAGAAAAATCCCTTTTCGGGCAAGAGGCTTTAGCCCCCCCCCCCCCCCACCCCCCCCCCCCCCCCCCCGATGAAAATGTCAAAAAAATGTATATTTTAAAAACGGGGAATGTTTATATCGGACAAGAGACGTTAAGTGAGCTTGCCCCCCTTTCCAAAATTGTGCCTGCTTGTAGGTACCGGTATTGTGCTTCTAATATGACCTTGTCAGTATTGGTATGTTGAGTTGAAAAAATGGTCTGCGCATTTTTCAAATTTCCGTTCCCCCCCCCCCCCTATTGGAAAATTCTTGATCCGCGCCGGGGCGTACTAATGGGGGGGGGGGGGGGGGAGGGGGGAGGTAGGTAGATACTAGGCTTATGGTCAGGTCCAATCCCGCTCAATAATTTGTAGGTCCATAAGTCCTAATACAAATTACTTTCTACAAACAAATTATTGTCGTATAAACAATTACAAGTTTCTTAAATAGCAAGCGAAAATGGATAATGGGCCTGCTTGGCGTACTTAATATCTCAGTGGCGTAGCCTGGATAAGATCAGTCGGGGGCAGGGTGGTGGGGCAAGATTTCCAACAAGGAGGACAATTTACGATAGTACTACATGTGTGTTATGTTTTACTTTTTTTTTCGTCACCACATGAGCTCTATATAATTATCAAAGATAACAGATAAAATATAACTACTTTAAAAAGAGACAACTATTCAGGGCTATATGACGCCCCCCTACAGGACCAGGAACTTAGCCACGGGGGGGGGGGGGGGGCAACTATTAAGAATAACGATCCTATACTTCTATTATGAATAGCGAACCTCATTTCTTTTCATGAATATCGACCTTCATTTCGTATTATGAATAGCGACCCTCTTCTCCTCTTATGAAAAGCGAACCTCATTTCGTATTATGAATAGCGAACCTCTTCTCCTATTATGAATAGCGACCCTCATTTCTTATTATGAATAGCGACCCTCATTTCGTATTATGAATAGCGACCCTCATTTCTTTTCATGAATATCGACCTTCATTTCGTATTATGAATAGCGACCCTCATTTCGTATTATGAATAGCGACCCTCTTCTCTTATTATGAATAGCGACCCTCTTCTCCTATTATGAATAGCGACCCTCATTTCTTATTATGAATAGCGACCCTCATTTCGTATTATGAATAGCGACCCTCATTTCGTATTATGAATAGCGACCCTCTTCTCCTATTATGAATAGCGACCCTCTTCTCCTATTATGAATAGCAACCCTCTTCTCCTATTATGAATAGCGACCCTCATTTCTTATTATGAATAGCGACCCTCATTTCTTATTATGAATAGCGACCCTCTTCTCCTATTATGAATAGCGACCCTCTTCTCCTATTATGAATAGCGACCCTCTTCTCCTATTATGAATAGCGACCCTCTTCTCCTATTATGAATAGCGACCCTCTTCTCCTATTATGAATAGCGACCCTCATTTCGTATTATGAATAGCGACCCTCATTTCGTATTATGAATAGCGACCCTCTTCTCTTATTATGAATAGCGACCCTCTTCTCCTATTATGAATAGCGACCCTCATTTCTTATTATGAATAGCGACCCTCATTTCGTATTATGAATAGCGAACCTCTTCTCCTATTATGAATAGCGACCCTCTTCTCCTATTATGAAGAGCGACCCTCTTCTCCTATTATGGATAGCGACCCTCATTTCTTATTATGAATAGCGAACCTCATTTCGTATTATGAATAGCGACCCTCATTTCGTATTATGAATAGCGACCCTCTTCTCTTATTATGAATAGCGACCCTCTTCTCCTATTATGAATAGCGACCCTCATTTCTTATTATGAATAGCGACCCTCATTTCGTATTATGAATAGCGACCCTCTTCTCTTATTATGAATAGCGACCCTCTTCTCCTATTATGAATAGCGACCCTCATTTCTTATTATGAATAGCGACCCTCATTTCGTATTATGAATAGCGACCCTCATTTCGTATTATGAATAGCGACCCTCTTCTCTTATTATGAATAGCGACCCTCTTCTCCTATTATGAATAGCGACCCTCATTTCTTATTATGAATAGCGACCCTCATTTCTTATTATGAATAGCGACCCTCATTTCTTATTATGAATAGCGACCCTCTTCTCCTATTATGAATAGCGACCCTCTTCTCCTATTATGAATAGCGACCCTCTTCTCCTATTATGAATAGCGAACCTCTTCTCCTATTATGAATAGCGACCCTCTTCTCCTATTATGAATAGCGACCCTCTTCTCCTATTATGAATAGCGACCCTCATTTCGTATTATGAATAGCGACCCTCTTCTCCTATTATGAATAGCGACCCTCTTCTCCTATTATGAATAGCGACCCTCTTCTCCTATTATGAATAGCGACCCTCATTTCGTATTATGAATAGCGACCCTCTTCTCCTATTATGAATAGCGACCCTCTTCTCCTATTATGAATAGCGACCCTCTTCCCGTGTTATGAATGGCGACCCTTATAAGTAATGAACCTTATTTCGTATTATGAATAGCGACCCTCTTCTCCTATTATGAATAGCGACCCTCATTTCGTATTATGAATAGCGGTCCTTATGATTAATGACCCTTAATATGAATTATGAATAGCGACCCTCATCTCACGTTATGAATAGCGGTCCTTATGATTAACGAACCTTATTTCTTTATGAATAGCGACCCTCTTTTGCCATTATGAATAGCGGACCAGGAAGTACGGGAATTTACACGTTATGAATAACGGTCCTTATGAATAGCGGACCTTATGAATAGCGGTCCTTATGAATAGCGAATAGACCCCGTGCAAATAACCCCCCATCAGTGCGCCAGTGAGAGGAAGCATAGTGAACGAGAGGGATAAAGGTGACGGAAGTGACTACCCACTTACAGTTTTTTAAAGTTTTGTTTTATTACAAAATTAGATTCCTTAGCAAAACTATAGTATAAAAACAAGGTACTTTTTTCGAACTTCGCTTTTCTACAATAATTACTTGTATATTTTAAAGGATATTATGCGAGGGAGCGTAGCTCCCGAGCGTAGCTCCCGAGCGAGAAGAATTTTTGCATGTTTATTCAGTGTCTAAATGCGCACTTTTGGGCCCTCCAGAGCCTAAAAGTGTGTTGCAGCCTTCAGTCAGTATTTACTATACATTTTTTATTGCACTTTTTCAAATTTTCCGGGGGGACGACCCCCCCCCCCAAAAAAAAAAAAAAAAATTGAGGGGTGACGTTTCCCCCTTCCCCCGGATCGTCGCCCCTTGCTATACATAACAACCACTTTATATCATGCCAAGTTTTCCCACTTTTTCAGGTGAAGCGCTAAGTAGGCCTAGTTCTAAGTGCTACTTGTTTTCTTCTAATTCAATCTGGTTTATGATATCATATTCGGTTGCTGGCGATATATGCCGTTTCCTATGTAGAAACAGTAAATATTTTACTAATATTCAAGTTTCAAGTTTCAAGTTTATTTCAATTCAAATCCATAAAAAACACATACTACAGATTAATTGAAAACAAGAACGCACACAAAATGGAAACATGTCTACAAATATACCGAAATTATGCAAGGTTAATCAGCAATAGAAATGAAATGGGGAAACTGCAAATAAAACCACAAGGTTCTGTCGAGGCAGTCCCTGCCAAAAGATACATACAAGTTCCAACAATTGCCTATAAAAGATATAAGAATAATAAAACAGTGTACAAAACATAGTAGACGTATTAAATGCAAATATAATTATTGATTTAAAAACAGATGAAGTATTTTTTAATTTTAGATTGTAATATCACGGATATCTCTGGGGAGAGAATAGGGACAAAGCAGATTTGACAAAAGACTTAACTCCGTTTCGTTGACAATCAGCCATGCATGAAGACTCTCGTCTACGGCTGATTGTCAACGAAACGGAGTTAAGTCTTTTGTTAATTTCGTTTATTAATACGGCAGGCAGCCAGTGAAAACGAATTCGTTTAATAAAATTATGGAAATGCAAGCACTACTTTAAACAAACAGAACTTTGTCATTCCTCGCTCATTTTTCCTGATTGAGGTGTCATATGAAAGGGCAGAAACTCAACTTTCTAGAAATGTGAATTTTTCTTCGAAATTCAGATACCGCCCGCCAAATGTCTTTTTGGTTTCCTTCCTTCAAATTACTTTTAATCACTCATGCGTGAAATATGCATTATCTGAGTAGCATCACATGAAAGAGGAGACTCTAAGCTTTCCAAATATGTATCATTCATTAATTATAGTTGTGATTAAGTTATGATAGAACATCGATACTTCTCGGTTTCGTTTTTTCTGGGACGCACTGTATACCAATTGTATTATGTAGACTCACATGCTATTAGCAAATTACATGAAAAGGCAGTCTTTCGATTACTGAGTAATCTAATATAAAGAGATCGACTAGACCCTACTAGAAAATCTCTCAAAATGCTACTTCTAGAACTTGTTTTAGTCTTTTTTGCAGGGGAGGGGGGGGGGGGGGGGGGGGTAACGTACGTGTGAAAAACTGCATATTCATAATATGCAAATTACCAACTGAGCGGTTATTTTGAACAAGCTAGATCGAGCTCGTCGACAAATATTGTAGGTGAGTATTCTCTTAACAATAACATTGTATTCTCTTGCTTAATGAATTTAAGGAAATATAATTCGTGTGCTGTGCATGTTCAAGTTATTATATGGTAGCATGAGGGTTTCTATTTTGTCGTGAAAATTTATGAAATGATTTCGTTCTTGTAATACATTCGTCATATTCGTCGGGTGACATGTTCACTTCAGTCCCATATGTTCCAAAACGTGTTTGCTGTCACAGGCTATCATTGTTTATTGGCTGTGCTTGCGTTGGCCGTTGTGCTTGCAATTGCGCTTGCGCTTGTTCCGTTGTAACTTGCAGCGCGTTTGGGTAATTTGTCAACGATTCCACTCTGTCGTACGAAATCCACGTCTAGACTAGGCCTATGTGATTGATTACAATATTATATTCTTGATTAACTCCGGGAAGCTCCAACCCCGGCGCGGCGCGCCGGGGTTGGAGCTTCCCGGAGTTAATTCTTGATGAGACTGATGACTTAGAGTCTAGATCTACTTCAATTCAAAATCCATTCAAAAGCGTACTAAAGTTAGTCTAGGGGTCTACAATTACTTATTATTACTAATAATCACCCTGATAATATATAAAAAAAATAATAACAGTAGTACTAGTAGACTAGCTAGGCTAGGCCTAACTCCGGGAAGCTCCAGCTCCGGCGCCGGTGTTGGAGCTTCCCGGAGTTAGGCTAGGCCTAGACTGTCACTTAGGTAGCCTATAATCTAGGCGGAGTGCCGAGATTTTTTCTTTGCTGCTAGACTAACCTGGCTTAAGCAGAACGTCTGATACGGCGAGACTACGAACCGTGAGCCGCGCACTGCCTATAATCACTGGTCTAGCTTTAGTCGTTGTTTTTTTATTATCGACCATGAATCCGTGGCAGTTTTTCGTACGAAAACTGCCACGGATTCAGGGTCGATAATAAAAAAACAACGACTAAAGCTAGACCAGTGATTATAGGCGGTGAGCCGCTTCGCGACTCACGGTCCGTAGTCTCGCCGTATCAGACGTTCTGCTTAGGGTTAGTCTAGCAGCAAAGAAAAAAGCTCGGCACTCCGCCTAGATTATAGGCTATCACTTAGGGTGTCAGTAGGTCTAGGTCTTGATTCTAGATTTAGATCTAGGCCTAGTAATTATTGCTAGTAATTATTACTAGTAGTAATTATTACTAATACGGTACACACTGCAGGAGTAACAGTTACAGCTTTACAATATCAGTTATCACAATTCCAGAGTCACTAAAAAATCAGTTTAATCAGTCAGTCACGTCACATTGTCATCAGTAGAGGCGCTGGACACTGGTCCAAGAATATGGATCGTCCGCATAAACGAGCATTGTCTTTGTAAACGCAGACAGACTCGTCCAAAAAAATAAGGATCGTCTGCATCGATTCAATCTTAATCTTATTTCTGATCCGTGCGTTGGCGATGCAATAACAACAGATTCTGTTAAGGTTATGTGCATTGCCAGAGTGCCGATCAAGAACCCTAAACTTGCAGAGCCCAGGAGAAGAAAAAAAGTCCATGAAATGCGCACGATCCTTATTTTTTAGGACGCAATTTGTCCACGTGTAAAAGGATATCCTAGTTCATGCTTGACAATCCTTATTCTTGGACCAGCGTCCTACTGGTCATTGGTTGAACTTGAAGTTGAACATGCATGCAGGGTCATGGACATGGTCATTAACTCATTAATGACAGTATCAACCCCCATAGAACTTTATGCATTGAGCACTGTACAATGAGTTAACACACTCCCATTGGCCGCTCCGCTCGAGTGGTTTCGAATTTAAGTGAGAGAGGGCCCGCTTGCTTAAGCAGAGAGTGCAATGGCAATGCCAATACGTAATCTTACATAACACGCTGACATGTCATGCTTTATACAGGCGACGCACTTCACAGTTCACACATAACTGATGCACACTAAGCATTGGTAGTAGTTGTAGTTACACACATGAAATAGAAAAAACAGTACGTTTCAATACATTTCAGTACAACTTGCCAGTTTGTTCCTTAAATATGACAAATTACAGTTTTTGATATAAGCTACTGAAATCCTTGCTTCTGATTGGTTATCAGCAGATTTGTCACTGATTTTTGTAATTTGTCATAGAAAAAAGGCTTTGTGAAACGGGCACCAGGAGTAAATCAGGACATGGAGACGTTTGGTGAATATGACTCTGCTACTCCCCTTGCGCAGAAGTACTGCAGCAGAATTAGTTCACAGGAGTACGAAGCGCAGGCCTCGATGGAAACATATGCTGCCTTACAGGTAACAGAAAGAGACTTGCATTGTACATGTATCTGGTTGATGTGTTCTTCTAACCTATTGCAGTGTATAATTGTACAACACCATCATATTCTTATTCCACATAAAGTACTGTATGAACCATTAAATGTAGAAATTTATCCACTCATTGACTCATACATGTAGCTCGACAATGACGAGGTCACGAGGTAATACAATGTATATAAGTCAAATAAGGTAAAATTCTTTAGAAATAATTGTATACTAACTAAAGTGACAGATTGAAATAATATGTAGATTTTGGAATCAATCAAGAAATATTGGAAATGAAAGATTATTTTGTCTGTTTTTCTGTGAAACACTGGCTGGAAATGTCCTGCCATTTTCAATTGTATACTTCTCTCCTCTGTATCGTATCTCTAGAATCTATTGCAGTATATGGACAGCAACTCAGATGTTTTCAGAAAAATTATAGCTAAGAAGAAGCAGGAGGAAGCAGAAAATGAAGGACTATTTTCATTTTTGAAGGTAAAATTGAGTACTTGAAGTTGATAGGAATAATGCATTTTGAAAGAAACTGTTTTACTTCTTTTTCTTAGATGCTGCTTGTAAGTGTCAGCTTTTTCTTTTTTCTAAATATGGAAAATAAGAATCACATGTTATTTCTCAATCTTCATGGAAGTGGAATTTACAAGACAGTGAAACCGCTTGTCATCTACAGGCCTGGCAATTTAAACTAACAGCTACAGATTTGATACTTCAACTGTTAAGAAAAAAGAAAAGAGCATTTTCGTAGTAAACAAAGATTTTTTCAAAACTTAGTAAGAGGTTTTGCTTACCGTATTGTCTTTCTCTTTCTTGTTACAGTGTAAAGTGTTGGAGAGAGTCAAAGGACCAAATTTCATGATGGCGGACATCACAGATGATGAAAGCAAGGAGAAGCTTGAACAGATGCAGATGGAGATGTGTGATGTTTACAACTATGTGCAAGGTTTGTATCACAATCCATCACCATCACAGTGTCTGTGTAGAGCAAGAAGGGCATTAAACCTGTGAAAGGGGTTAAAGCCCTTCGGTACTCAACACACAACATCATCTTTTGATTGACCGATATATTAAAAAAACGCCAGCGACCAAGCATCACCTAATAATATTGTTGATAATAACTTTTTCCTTCATCTTGAAAGTCGTTTAAAAGGCATTCAGGGTGTAAATCCATCCATCTGTTTGTTGATTGGAGACATCTTATTGAATTCATAACTTAAGACTATGGGTTTTGTGTCTAGAGGTCAAAGGTCAACATGCATATTTTATTGTCTTATATGTACAAAGTGCTACAATTCTATTGTGGTGACTTCAGAAATGCTCAAGTATTGTACCTTTGATGTGTTAGATTTGAAGTCGATGTTGCAATTGACTTTCATGAAAATTGTTTTGTTGAAATTTAAATTTATCAATGTCTTACTCCATTCTTCTAGACACAAAGTCTAGTCCAGTTTCCAAGCGATTCTCCAAACGCCTCGCTGCCAAAAGAACAAACCGTGGTACCTCTGGGAAGACCACCACACCTAAGAGGCCCAAGGGACCCGCCCCACCACCTCCTCCCCCATACCCCCCTCCAGGATCCAGCGGGCCCCAGGAGGTACCTCAGGGGCGCAGCCCAGCCCCCAGTGGTTCAGTTCTGGGTATCACTCCATCCCCTAGGAAGCCCCTCCGCCATGAGGCATTGTCCGGTGGTGGTAGAAAGACACCCAAGAAGCCCTCAAGAGAAGAAGTGGGCGTGGCACCTGTAGCCCCGCCTCCTCCTCCCCCGCCCCCTCTACCTAGCACCATGACCCCTAAGACTGCTGCCAAGAAACCACTTCAAGAGAGGACAAATACTGTCTATGTAAGTCAGCTTTGAAGTAATTCCTCTATACTGTGTTCGATCATCATATTTATGTATGGACATCCAAGTACAGGAATTCATTGTAGGGACAAAATAACAACTTCTTCTAAAAAATATAAAAAATCATCAAGCAAATATTTTAAAGGACAATTTTTTTTCCGTAGTGATAACGAAACACTGAATAAATGAATAATATCTATATATAAATGTAGATGCCGCATGAATATCTAAAGCAAAAGCCAAAATATTGAAGCGTTCTCTCATTGACTGAATTTAAGCAGATATAAAGACCAACTATTCTAAGTAAATACAGTTATGCTAAGTAAAATCAAATGTTACTTTCATTTTGTACATTATACCTGTAGCAGATTAACCATTCAAACTTCCCAATTTTTGAATCCAGATCACCACCCCTACTGGTCAGTCTCAGAGCCCATCCAAGAAGGCTCTTCTCAAGTCTGATCCAAGATTGAAGCAGCTCAAGAGAGCTGGGTAAGTGAATCAAAGACCATATTGCTTTAATAGCAAAAAAAAAAAAAAAATTATTTTTTATAGATATCATAAGTTACAACATTTATTTGGTATAGTCACCTGAATAATTATTCAAAGGGATATAGTGCGGGATGATTCAATCATGGGCTCATTAGTTCAAAGTAATTGAACGTATATTGCATGTATTCTGTATAAAAAGAAAGAAAGAGAGAAAAGAAACAAGATAGGGAACCACAGTGGTGTGTGAAAGAATGATAAGATAATTATAATGTAGATTGCATGTTGTATTATACTTCAAACATTTTCTTTGTTGTCTATATGAAGTGGTTTGTGTCTAGAAAGAAGGATGATCCACTCTGGAAGTCGAGGGGGGGGGGGGGGGTCACTGAAGCTTGAGTTGAAAAGACTTTTAAGCTTATAATCTATTCAAAACATAACCCACACCAGGCCACCAACATCAGTGGTTCTTATTGACACCTTTCACAAAGGCTCATTCGTTCCTGTCCTGTGCTTATTCATGATAAAAATCTCCCCAAGATATCACTTAAAGTGTTAAGTTTTGTTCAATGAACTACTGTAGAAGGATAGGGAAGTTTGAGGCTTGCTTACTATGTGTAGAGTACACACTCTGAATCATTCTTATTCTCCATACACTGTAGGTCTTTTGATTTCATTAAATGGTCAATTTCGATGTGAATTTCACAACTCCACTCATCATTAAGAATTATGTCTTTAGTCCAATGAAAAACAATTACGAACGCAGTAAACTAACGTGATTTTATCACAGACTTAAACCTGTGCCGCCATTCTAATGATGTAGATGAATAATAATTTTTAAATATTCTGTTAGCTTTCTTACACATTAATCCACATCTGGAATTCAATCAAACTGTGACGAGAATTATAATTTTCTTTTATGATGTTTTTTTCTTCCTATCTCTAGATCCACAACTTCTTTGAATTCAGTCTCCAGTATTCATGATGAGCTGATGGGATTTGATAAGGGAAAACTCAAGGCGGTCAAGTCCAGGTAAATCATTAACATATGCAGTTAAAGCTAATGCTAAGTTTGGGGAAATTTTGAAAATTCGCTGGATAGTGATTCTTTAAAATGTTGATATATTTGGATGCCCCTGCAGATGTATTATAAGCACTAGAAGATTTAGCCCCTAAAACACTTCTGCTTTTGAGAAATTGAATATCAAAATTTATTGGTGCTCCCGATAAATCTCAAATAGCGCCTATACGGCCATTTAATGGTAGCTGCCACCATGAATATGCAGTTATGATATATAATATCCGAACGGGAATAGAAAATTGGTTTATTTTAGTTAAGAAACATTGTTTTTAAAGCTACAGTAATATCAATCTTGAGAGGGAGGTATACAACATAATGGCCCAAATTCACAAAGCAAGGTTTGAGCTCAGACCGGGTTTGAGCTCAAACCTCCTTTTGTTTCGCCAAACCTCCTTTTGTTAAGATAGGGAACCACAGTGGTGTGTGAAAGAAGGTTTGGCGAAACAAAAGGAGGTTTGA
The DNA here is from genome assembly GCA_035222895.1 of Strongylocentrotus droebachiensis. NCBI lineage: Eukaryota > Metazoa > Echinodermata > Echinoidea > Camarodonta > Strongylocentrotidae > Strongylocentrotus > Strongylocentrotus droebachiensis. Next base: position 9,753 of record JAVYIG010004340.1, on the reverse strand, counting down.
CCTCAAACCTTGGTCTGAGCTCAAACCTTGCTTTGTGAATTCGGGCCAAAGAGTTTATTATTTACATTTTCATCAACAAATTATCTTAAAAGTAATTTGTAAATATTAATAAAAGTTTAACAGTGATATATTGGAAATGCAGTCATATTTATAGCACATAGAGACGTCTAATGTCCTGTGATGTGTTTTTTGAAAGATTTGTAGTTTACTGTACTATTATTCTTTCTTCTCTCTAAAGGTCACCTGGACGCATCCCAAAGAAGAAAGTGCCCTCCAAGCCATCCAGGACGGGCAAGATGGGGGACATCACCATCGACTCATTCAACATGAAGATCCTGGAGAAGTTCAAGAACGTCCACAGTCCGAGTCGTTACGGGAGCCCCAGCAGCGAATGCAATAGTCTGTCGAGTAGTGGGTTCGGCAGCCCTTCAGGTTTTACTCCTTGATTGGGAAATTCTGGGCCCTGTTTCATAAAACTTGATATAAATAACAAGTTACAAGCTAATGTTATAAGCTACTGAAATTCTGGCTTCTGATTGGTTATCAGCAGATTTGTCACTAATTTTTGTCATTTGTCATTGAAAAAAGGCTTTGTGAAATGGGTCCCAGATCAGCGTCATAGCATGGTTCCAGCAGAGTCGTCCACAATCAAAAAATTCAAACATTTAAAATTGCTATTTGGAAGGAGTATGTCCTGGGCCCTGTTTCATAAAACTTGTCTTCATTAATAAAAAGCTAAATTTCTATGACACATTTGTTCTCGGCCAATCAAATGCCATGATTACAGTAGCTTATAACAGTTATTGTAACTTGTTATTGTTAAAAAGTTTTATGTTTAACAGGGTCAAGATGTGTGCGAAGCATTAGAGTCCTTTGTGGCTGGGGTCTAGGGTTTGCTTTTAAGGGCTGATGGCTCTGGGGGTCTTAGGTGTTCTCTGATGCGATCGGAACCACGCTTTGAAGCATTTTCAAACCAATTCTATGACTAATATTTTATAAATAATTTTGGTTGAGAATAAGTTCTAACCGTTCGCTGATTTTCAAACTTGTACAGTATTAACAAATTAAATCTGGCGCTGGTAACTTCTTGTGGACCATCTGGTTCTAGTCATTATGGAGATACTGGCATAGTGAAGTTGTTGGTGGTGGTGGGGGGGGGGGGGGGGCACCAGTCTTTAAATCAGCTTGATAAAATGTGAATTAACAAAAATTTGATTATTTCTTACCAGTATTGCATTCCTTTTCTTAACTCTCACTTCTATTTTTAAATATTTTGTTTCCCCTTCACTTCACTTTCCTTTCTCTTTTTCTTTTTTTGCCATTAGTTGGCAAATGCCCTTACCCCCCCCCCCCCCCCCCCCCCGCCCTCCAGCAGCTACACATCTGAGGGGATCGCCCAATATTCTGTTCCTATGTTGTCTGTAAAAGTGCATTTCATTTTTCACTGCCCTTTTGTAAAAAGCAGAAACTTTTGAATGCATGAAATATTTGTGAGTGCTATTGATCTGTGACAGTTTTTCGTCATCATAAGATGACATGGAATTTTGTGATTGGAAAAAAATTCTTGCTGCAAAATGCCCACCCACTTTTCAATAGGTTCATATCACAAAAGTTTCAGGTTTTTGGTATCATAGTAGATAGATAGCTTTTGTTCAGTTTTTGTTAATGTATGGTAAAGAAATTGAAATCATTGAAACCTTGACATTTGTTGCTTTTTGTTACTTATTCATTTTTTGCGATGCTATCTCTATGTAAATTCTCTTTCACATTGTTGAAATCCGTTTTTTTCAAAACATTTTATTTTGTAATTTCTCTGAATATCTTACTGTCGATGACATTTTGACTACATTATTTTATATTTTAGCTTGTACGGTAGATGAATGATATATACATGAATACAGCTGCAGCAGTGATCCGACATTGGCTCCGGACTTTATTTTGTCAAAGACACAGGGCTAGGATAAAGAGTTGTGGTTGGCTTTTACGATAAGTTTAAGATTAGGGTGAGGGTTTAGGTATTATTGGGTCCAGGGTTGAAGTTAAGAATTCATTTAGTGCACTGAGGAAATAGACTGCGAGCATTCATTATCGGAGCCTGTGTTGTACCACTGCTGCAGAATGTTTGATGGATCTCGACATATCTTGAAATTTTTATTCAGTGCGATCTTTATTTAAACTGTGGAAAGCTTTGTTACGTTTATATGTTGCCGCAGATTATTGTTGGACCTTGACAATTCTTAACCTTTATTAAATGTGTTCATTATTCAAACCGTGGAACACTTGGTTACATTGTTACGTTGTTGCCAAAGTAACACAAAGGCTGAGAAGTTCAGGGGAATGGCTAAGCAGGGAATACTAATTGTACTCATGAACAAGAGCTGAAGGATGTTGCCATGAAGTTTGTTTTGCTGCATTGCAGGTACGGTACATGTAATTGAATGATAACATATGGTTTTAAAAGAAGGGAAAATATTGGACAAATCGGTCACCGAAGTTGAAATATAGTAGGGATCGTATTAGGTAATTACCACATTTTATGATATGAATTGTATGTACCGCCTACCGGTATATACTTTTTTAAATCTGCAATAAAGGTATATCTATTGTTCATACATGTATAACTCTTTTCATACTTTCTAATTTGTTTAAGAGCGTGAAGTACACTCTATATATCATATCATATATATAAGTCAAGAACCAAAGATGACAAGGAATTTTGTTTGAGTCAAAACTGTCAGATCATTGAAAATTACATATTCATGTTCTAAGAGAAACACTTTCTAACTTTCTATGAAAACTAACTTAAATATTTGCTAAAGAGGTATTGGTTGTCATGTATATCTGCCATATCTGCATTGACCAATTAGGAGTTTGAATTTTTAACCAGAATATTTGTAATTTATATTTGGACTTGTGCTGGACAATAATCTTGCATTATATTTTATCATTTTCATCCCACATATATGTACATATAGCTGGGCAAAAAGTGATTTTCTGATCTTTTTAATAGTGCAGATTATATATTTTACTAGAATGAAAAAACAAAATTCTGTCTTTTAATTCATTGTAAATACAGTGCATGTATAACATTATGTCTCATTTTTCTTCTGAATAAAGTGTGTATTCAATCAAACAGTTTTGTGTTGTAATTTAATATTTGATTCTGTTTATCTGATTTCAATGGTGACTGGATATGCTCCAATGTGGAGTTTATACATTGTGTATTTTGCAAATACATTACATGTGTGAAGGACAAATAAGGGGTGAATGCAATTCAATGAAACAACAAACAAACTCTTTGGACCAAGGAAATTACCATGTTTATTTAAATCACCCGAATTTTAAAAATCACACTAAAAAGAATTATATACTGAGGATATAGAATGGCAAAGTTAACCACCTTGGTGTAAGAAGATAATTTTGTAACAAAATAGTATACAAATATACACTGTCTTGAGAGGTTCTGGTTAAAACTATGCGCAAGAGGTGACTCCAATGTTACGGCACAGCCCCAAACTGAAGCAAATGGTAATTTTGGAGTCACTGAGACCCATAGTTTTAACCAGTAACTCGAAAAAAAGGCATGGTATATTTGTTTTATATCCTGGATCAATTTTTTTTTTTTTTAATAATTTCTTTTATTGAAAGTTAGATCATTTTAAATTTTAAAAATTACAGTTTTTATTAAAAAAAGAATTATAAATGAAACAAAAAATGTTTAAAAAATGTCAACTTCCAAATAGTACTCTCGTATAGTACTTTCTAAAAATAGTTGAAATATTTCTGGTCATGTGATGAGCTGTCAACCAATTAAAAGCAAATACATTTTTGATGCAGGATATAATAGTTTATATAAGTTTTTGATTAAAAAAAAGAGAAACATAATTTTGTTAAAGCTGCGCAAATGTTTTCTCATCAATTTGTAATTTTCTACCATTTTATATTTTATAATGTTGCTGCATACTATAAATAGGCATTTGTAATACATGTACATGTATTTTGGTAGATGGGTTGATAAATTTGGTTTTATTTAGTGTCCTAGAATGATGCCTTCTGGTAGAATTGGAAACCCTAGCTATTCCGTTTTTTGTGTATAAATGGGGAGGGTCTCTTTTGAAAAAAATATAAATTATTTAAACATTTTTACCTTATTGTAGGGAGAGATATTGCCATGTTGTTTGAGAGATTGGTTAATGATTTATTTATTAATCGATGAATGCTTGATTTTCCTTTTATATGTAGTTCTATATGGGCTGATGACAGGGGTGGCTCGAGGATTTTGAAAAGCTAAAAGATAGAGGCACCGGGGTCCAAGATCTCTTTTATTTAAAAAAGCTAGGACAAAATTAGTTATAAAGGGAGAAGAAAAAAAGTTTTCAGAAAATAAAAGGGGGTTCACTACACTGTAACCTTTCTACCTACCTTCCCTTCCGCCCTGGGCATATCTTTAATTCAATTTTTCGTTTTCATCAGTATTTTACACACTAAAAAAATAATTGTAAGCCATCAAGCAAGCCAGCTTAATTTTTTCTTCAACTTCATGCACGCTAGTGTCCCTTTATAGGGACACTAATGCACGCTATACGGTACGTACGAACGCTAGATGGCGCTTGTCATAAATAAAAATTGCGGATTTTTATCAACGGTTTTTCCTAAAATTTACGTGAATAAAGCACCTAAATATCAAGTGCCTCGGAGTGGCTAAAACACGATGGAGAATGTCGAAACTGATCCAGGAGATATAGGGCAGGAGTCGGAAGAGGCATCGCAAGTTCATGTCGTTAGTCAGAAGGGTAACTTAAAATTTATTTTTCACGAAAAGCTAAAAAATATTTTGGACAACTGGCGTGACATAGACAGTGTGTGTGAGAAACGTGTGTTGAGTGTATGGGTGGCTATGCACGACAGTTGAATTGTCACACTGTGATCATGTATCGGAGCCCTAGATCTGGTGAAGTCAGAAATGCATACAAAACGGTATCGCATCTTGTTCATTGTTGTTATGTATGAGCTATGACCTTGGGCTAGAGTTCCACAAAAGCTCTCCTCTTGCACCTTGTTGCATCGTTCATAATCATGTTTCTTAAAGTAACCTGGGGGGGGGGGGGGGGGGGGGGGATCGGGAGACACGTCTAGATCTAGTCTGGTAACTTTTTCACACACAAATCAGTAAACAGTAAACATTGGTTCATATTCTGAACAAAAATATTCCTAAACATGGGTCAGGTTTTTCAAAATGTTCTGGTGTTTGCGTGGCCGGCTAACAACCAACAATTGTGATTAATAATGGGCTGTGAAAATCCCCCCAAATGACCCTTAAAATGGGTAGGCCGTAGCGTAGGGGTTTTGAATTTGAGGCTTCAGCAGCACACCCCCTTCCGAACCAAACCTGAGTATCCCCTGGGGTTATATACATGTATAATCCTTTAGACCTTAATAACTCTCAACTTATCTTGCTTGCCCTTTGCTTGCTTTGGCGTTCGAGCCTAAGTAAATGAGTAAAAAATAAAGGCGTCACCATGGGAAATTTGTTTTGTCTAATTTGAATTACATGAAAAATGAGTGTCAAATTAATAGCACTAACTATCACAAATATTCATCATTTACTCATGGTTTAGAGATTAATAAATTAAATGAAATAATAATGCCTGTAAAAATGTTTGAAGTCAAGTCTTGGAGTTGGAATGGAAATAAAATGGTGAAGCTTGAAGGGGGGGGGGGGGGTCTGGATGGTCAAATCAGAAAACCAAGTTGACCAGCTATGTTCATGCACAAAAGAAATTAACATTCAGGTATTCATTCGATAATGTGATAAGAATCTTATAATATCAAAGTTTAGCATATTAAATTAGACACAATGTATTTGAATGGTTCTTATACTCAATATTTTGTAAGAAGTACACATCTTTGTTCTGAAAGAATGCTTCCTTTTAGAATTCTTTTTGCTGTTCTAACAGTATTCTTGTCTCTGATCATTTACAGATATCCATGATTTTTGGGACCATGTATCAACTGGAGATCGTATCAGTGATGTCTGCACCACATTTGAATCAGAGAGCAAACAAGTCATCAAGAAGCTCTATGACAAAAGTGCATCTATGGGAGGTAAGAATCTAGCTCTTAGATTGGGGGCAGGTCGAGGTTTCTGAACAAAAAAATGCCAACACAAATTCAGCATCAATTTCAAAAGAAATTATAAAAGCTTTAAAAGATCGTTCAGGTGTCTTAAAAAACATCTTGGAAAAAAAGAAAGAAAAGAAATGTATACCACAGTGGGTTTGAGGGAGGGGAAGGGGGGGGGGAAGGCAAAGGTCAGTTGTGCCAACATCCAGAGGAGGAGGGGGGGGGGGGGGGGGGCTGTACATACAACCTGCATTGATTGTTGTTTGTGTTTCCTTTTTTTCCGGAGAGCTACACAATATAATAAATGAATCGTAATGTACATGTATAATAACATTGTCCATTACTGTGGACATATTCCCTAGCATTTGCCTTTGTGAGATAAATCAGTGCAAATCTTGATTATTACTGGAGCATTATGATAATACTCATTGCCTTTTTTTCTACGTTCAGACAAATTTGCAGTAGCCAATTTCCTGCTTCAGATAGGGGCGCTTCAGTTCCGTGTCCAGAAGAACCCTGAGGATGAAAACGAGCTGCAGACCATCAGTAAGTTGCAATAGATCAATGAAGCCTGGGTATTGATATGATTGCAAGGCCCTCAGGGAGAAGAGTATTAATTAATACCGATGAGGCTACCCTTGGATAACAAGACATATTCTTCTTCTTCTTCTTTTTCTTCTTCTCCTTCTTCTCCTTCTTCTTCTTCTCTTCTTTTCCCTCTTCTTCTCCTTCTTCTTCTTCTCCTTCTCCTCCTTCTCCTTCTCCTTCTCCTTCTTCTTCTTCTTATTGTTATTATTTATATTATTGTCATTATCATTATCATTATATAAAGATTATGGCACGGTAGGAGTGAATAGTAGATTTGTGTATCAGCAGATCCCTTGCCTTGCCAAAGAAGAGTTTTTCTTGAAGTGATCTCTCTGCTTTGTTTACATCTTGAGGGGTCCCATTAAAGCTGAAGTTGTGAAGATATTTCAATTTCAGTCTACCAGTAGTGGCTAGTGAACTGAAGGTGGCGGCATTCTCTAAGCCCTTATGACATTGGAATGAGATCCCAGTTTTGCAATGTGGGAGTTTCCAAAGATCATTGAGGATAGAGCTAAGTGGAGGAAACATCAGAAATTCATGAAGGCATTGCTAGTAGTATGTAAGGTTATATGGATCTAGTGTGTTTGAAAGCAAGAGCATCAAGATTTATTTATAGTACCGTATGTCTTCACCATAGTCTTCACTTGCTTTTAGTGATTAAATGAGAATAGAAAGTTAAGTGAAGGGAAATTGCAAAGGCAAACTAATTTGGGAATTATTGTTGAAGTTGGGTATTAATTCTGCATGTGTAGTGGAGAGAGGGGAGTGTTTGCCCTTTTTTTAAATATAAATCTCACCCTTCTATAGAGTACTGAAGCTGTGACGTCATCAAAAATCTATTTTTAGTATTTTTCAATTTTTTTCTTCATTTCCCGAAAGAGCATCAAAAATAATGTCCAAATGTCGAAAACCAATATGTTAAGTATTGGCTGAGATATGACCATCTGAAAAAATATATTTCCTATAGGAATTCAGTGCACATGCTCTGGCTCCTAGGAGCCAGAGCATATAACACTTGAGTTCCTATAGGACATTTGGACATTATTTTTGATGCTCTTTCGGAAAATGAAGAAAAAATTGAGAAATTCTAAAAATAGATTTTTTGACGACGTCACACTTCACCACTCTATAGCCATCATTTCAAAAGCAGGAAGACCATGCACCTGGGTGGTCTAGCCCCGCTCTCCTGTATAGCTTAATTTGAAAACAGAATATATTTTGTCTGTGACAAACCGTAGTTTACAGGCTTTACTCTGTGTCACTATTAACTCAATTTCAAATATGGTACAGTCACAAAGTCTACTTGATATGCTAGGACTGGCCTATTATGATTGGTTAAACGAAGAGTCTGAAAAGCTGTCAGCAGATGTAGAAGATTTGTGTGGAGGACATGTGATCAATTTTTATCTTTTAAAATCCTTTTTTCTATTTTATCTTTTTATTGTTGTTGCAATCAGTTAAATGTAGATAAGTGAAGATGTGCTTTTGAGGGTTTAGAATGGAGATATCTGCCTTTTTTACGGGGTGGGGTGGGGTTGTTTTAATTTAAGTGAACAAAGTTTTAAATACAAATAACGAATTGAGAAGAATTTTTTTTTGGCTTTAAATGGTATTTAGAAATTAATGAACACTTTTCTTTTACTTTTTCCTCCTCAGTCATTCTACAAAAACCAGACACCTCTCAGGGAAAGACAGACGGTAAAGATGAAACTCAAGAAGCAGCGCAAGACTCCAATCACAACAATCGTAATGATGATGATGATGATGACGACACCCCTGCAGGAGAAGGAGATAGGGAGGAAGGCACCCTGGCTGAAGGGGGAACAGGCCCTGAACCTGAGGCAGAACAGGCAGAGGAACCATTTGAACCACCACCACCAGAGGAGCACGAATGCAACATCTGTCACTCTGTCCTGACGAGCTTATGGGAACTTGACTTGCATGTGCTGAATGGTTGCAGCAGTAAAACACCTCCCCGCGGAAGACCCACAAAGAAAGTGCAGGATGAGCCTGAAACGACTGGATCGGTTACTGATGAGCAAGACGATGATTGGAAACCCCCCTTGCCAGAAAAGAAGAAACGGGGAAGACCCCGCAAGTCTGTCCCTATTACCCCTCCAAAAGAGATACAAGGAAGTGCTAAGAGAAAGAGGGGCCGTCCACGGAAAAGTGACATGTCCCTTGAAACAGAAGAGAGCAATAAAAGGAAAAGAGGTCGGCCCTTTAAGAGTACGCCCTCAGAACATAAACAGGAAAGCATTAAAGGAGATGGAGAACGCTCCTTTAAGGGAGATTCAATAGCAAAGAAAATTGCTGAGGAGAGTCCATCAAAGCACGAGAAACCAAGAAAGGTTCAACTGATGAAGCCTCAGCTGCATACGCTTCACCTGCACAAGCTGCAAGAAACCAGAAGCAAACGGAAGCGCAGGCTACCTGTGAAGCTGAGGGAGGTGTTTGGTGAAAAGAAAGGGACAGAGAAGGAGGATACCCCACTGGACGATCCTGAAGAGGCTGATCAAGCCCCAATGGTCGATCCTGATGAGGTTGAGCAAGCAGAGGAGGATGATGAAATGCAGGATGAAGACATCAAGGAAGTGCTGAGTGTAGAGGAAGCTAGTGATCTCCCAGCAGAGAGCGAAACAGAATCCGAAGTCCACGTCGAACCAACTGATGCCATGAAGGAAGATTTGAATATCGACACCAAAGAAGTGCACGGAGAGGAAAAAATTAAAGGGAAGAAAAAGAAAATATTTTCTTGCAGAACATGTGGCAAAACTTTCAATGCAAGGTCACTGTTCAGACAGCATCTCATCATGCATCGCAACAAAGCCATGAACTCCAAGTTTGAGTGTGGAATGTGCAGGCTTGTGTTTTGGGACAAATTTGAATTAAAGAAACACAGAAAAGAACATAAAGAATGTATTAGTTGTGACTTCTGTGACAAGGTATTCACACAGATCACCCATTACAAAGGCATAGAAACAATGTTCACACTAAAGAGGTCTCCTATCCATGTACACTTTGTGACAGGGTGTTTTACAT